>PVIJ01021334.1:0-18750 GCA_004024925.1 Scalopus aquaticus | reverse complement strand
GTTTGGGTGGCCCCACTGCTGGAATTTTGTCCCCTTTCAGGTGTCAGATGCTGCTGCCTTCAGGTTTATTTCTGTCTCTGTCGCTGCTTGTATTCTTGTTATAGATCTTCCTGTTCTTTCTCTCCCACTATTTCCTCCAGAGTTTACTAGAGGCTATCACCGCTTTTAGGGTCGGGTCTGGTGAGGAGAAGTCTTCCAATGCCGGTCCTGTGGCTCTGCACCTCTGATTTCACCCCTATCAGGTTGCCTCCACTTTATGGTGGGGGAGGGGGGTGGGAGGTGGCTGTGTGTTGCCTCTGGCAGCCGCTTCGTGTCCCGCCAGGAATCTCCAGCTGGTTCCAAGCTCTGCCGTGGATTTGCAGACCCTATTGCCTCTCACACGCCTGGGAGGCTGCGGGAGCTTGGCGTGCGCGGCTGGGGGGCGGCAGCGGTTGCGTGAGCAGCTGGAGGGCGGTGGCAGCACGGGGGTGTGCACCTGGAGGTTGGCAGCTGGGCGCACACTGCTGAAGGGTGGAGACATGTGGAGGCACACTTGGCTGGAGGGCATCGGCAGCGAAGGCACCGGGCGTGCCCGCAGTTGTGGGGCGGGGGTGCAGTGGCGCACGCACAACTGGAGGTCGGCGCAGGGTGGGCGTGCTGCTGACTGCGGTGGCAAGGGGCGCGCGCCTAGAGGGACCGGAGGGTGGGAGCGTGGACCGGAGGGTGGGGGTGTGGCGGCATCAGGTGCGCGAGGGGCTGGAGGGCTGGGGCGTGGGCGGTGGAAGCAGCTTGGGGGCGGGGATGCAGCTGGAGAGCGGGATCGCGGCTGTTTGCTCTGCTGGAGGGCGGGGGCGTGGCGGTGCGGGCCGAGCACACCTTGAGGGCTTTGGCACGCCTCGGTGGGGTTGCCCTGACCTAGCTCCCTCTTCCACGCTGGGCAGAGCGGGAAGTGCCAACCGAGCACGGCCCCTGCTCCGTGCCTCTCCGTCGCCTGGAGGGAAGCTGCGGCAGCCTAGCCCACCGTCTCTATCTGTGGGTTATGAAGCTGACCACCCCCCGCAGCAATTCTCTGCAAGCGGCACAATGGAACTTCCTCGGGAGCTCTCGCTCTCTTGCACGGGACAGGACAGGAAGTTCCTACGGCGTGCAGCCCAAGTCCTGTTTCTCCCGCACCTGTAGCTGGGATTTTCTTTTCCCCCCGCGTTTCCTCCAGTGGTTAGCTACCAATAGTGTCACTGAAGGGGTGGGTAGACCACTACCCCAGAGTTCCGTTCCAGAGAGGAGCTAGAGTGCTGGCTCCCTAATGGAGGTGGGGGGAGGGGCCACACCACACAGCGGCTGCCTGGGGTTTTTCCCGTGTCCCACCAACTTCCCCAGTGCACTCTGCCCTTTCCAGGGCTCTGTTGCTACCTGGAGGGACTGCTGGTGTCAGTCTCGAGTTTTATCACTCTGCTGTGCCCGGGGAAAATGCCTCTGCCCACCTTTTTTTTTTCCTGGGTTTCCTCAGGTGCCTCTCGTCTTGGTCTCCTGGTTCGGTTTTGTGTTGAGGGGAAGGGAGAGGGGATCTGGTGGTTCTTTCTTCGCCTTAATCAGTCTTTTTAGCTTCTTTCCAAGTTCTACTCACCCATGAGGGTGTTAGATTTATGTAGCGTTTCTGGATCTTCTCTGGGTTTGGCTGATGTCTCTTTGTCGCCGGCTTTTCTTTTGGGAGAGTTGATACTAGCTTCCCTTCATCGCCATGTTGATGACGTCACTTGGCATATATTTCTATCAACTGATTCCTAGACAACTGCTTTTGATGGATGGCTGCCTAATAGATTACATTCTCCTTACATAGTTGTCTGATATGGTGACCTTGACAAAAATTGTGTTGTTGAAACGAAGGATAGAGAGGTTGCCCGAAGCAAGTTCAAAAGAGAATGAGAAGAAAATAATTGGGGGTACTACAGCAATACACTTGTTCAGTTTTCAAAATTTCCCCATAAATGGGGTATAAGAAATTGGGAATATCTGAAGAGTAATGTGGAGTAAAAACTGATTCTCTTTTACGATGACAGAAATGGCAGCATGAATGAATGGTGATAAGAATGATCCAGTAGAATGAAACAAATATATATGATGGGAATGCAAGAAAGCTGGAGAGTCACTCCAGACATTCTGGAGAATACTATGTACACAAGTGAAGATTTAGACTTAAGAAACTTTCAAATTCAGATTGTCCTGGTGTGAAAATTCACTTATTTTCTATGAAAATATGCTGTCAAGGTTCTCTCTCGCTAAAAGCAGTAACTGTGGAATGAGAGTAGGAAGATATGTAGTAAGGCCAACTTAGTGGAATGGTCATTTTAAATCCAGAGATCTTCCTAGGGTATGCCTTTAATTGCACCATCTCAAGCAGGTCCTGTAATCATATGGATCACATCATTTCTTCACTTATTAAATGAACAGAGATATGAGTTCTAAATTTCCTCATCCAGCTCTAAAATAGTATTATTCCAAGACCTGGCAAGCAACTTCAAATGAGTCCCTCGGAGAGCTGTTGCCATCATTATGTAAGTACATAGCTACAGGCATCCTCCTATATAACAGATCTCAAAATGCCTCTTTCACAGTAACATCCCAAACTCACCTAAAGTCAGATATTTTAGAATATCTGACATCTGCTTAGTCTCCCAAGGCTGGCGGAATGGATTGAATAATGGTTATTTTAGGATATAATTGCTGCACTGTTAAAAAATAAACCCCTCTGCAACTAAATAATGTCACATTTCTGAGCCACTTATATAACCAAAATGATTTATCCAAATAAAGGAGCATGATTTGGGAAATATTTTAAAAGCCATTGAAAATAATTTTCATTGCTAGCCCACTGCGCTGTAAAATTGTGATCCCCTATATATAGTCTAGATGGTAGCTATGTAGAACAATACATATTATGAAGTCTTAGCTTAACAATGATAGAGAAAGTTGGGACATAGAGTACAGGATCATGAATTGGGAGGTGTCTAAGAGACCCTAAATGCCCTGGGGCAAATACAAGGTCGTGTTATTATTGCCACAGTTGTAGCTGGAAATTAGAAGTCTGACGGTACTTGTCCAGTTCCTTCACAAATAATAGAATAGTAGTTGACACCAAGAGGAATAATATAAATGGAAAGAAGGACCCAAGGGGAAGAGATTGAGAAGACAGAAAAAAAAGTTTTTTATTAAACTTAATTTTGTATATTCAAGCTCCAGCTAACTAATTTTGTAGTCTTAAAGAATAATCACTAAGCTCAGGGGTTGAGGATATGCGTAAATAATGATAGATGAATAGATTTGTAAATATGAATAATTGATAGGTATATGATTGATAGGTAGATAGATGATTGATAGATATTAGGCATGATAGGTAGAGTTAGATCTGAGTATGAATAGCTACATTTTGTTTAAAGTTTATATAAAATTATATCAATAAACTAAGATTGGCATGGCATAATAACTAGAATTAGTCAATGTCCATGCAGATTATAATCCGTAGTAATTCATACATTAGTCCACAAATTAAGAATTACAATAGCCGTATCTCTCCAAGTTTGACATAGATGTTGTGGGTGGGTATGTTTAGGTATGTTTCTGTGTGTAGTGGAAGGACTTTTGAAGTGCATTTCCAATAGAATAAGTAAAATTAAGCTGAAGTAAAAATGGGGTAGCGACTATGTTCTGAAACTTAAAGTCAAACTTTCGAAAATGCTAAAATGATCAAAAATAGTATTTCCTTTAGTGAGTAAGTTATTGTTATGTAGGCAAATAACTTGTTAAATGATACATTCTCTGAAATTTGATTGGATTTCAAATGACTGTTTCAATAGCTGCTTATCATCAAACAGAATTAAAGTGCAAGACAATATTTTGCTTTAATTATTTCCCTCCAAGAAAGATCATGAACCATCTCAGCGCATTTCACATTGACCCAATACTGAAATGTCAAATACATGAGACTGGATGGCCTGTCACATCTTCCAGGTTCCCTAGAAAAGGATTAAGGAGAAAATAACACTAATTAACAGGGAAATAATTTACCAGTATCATGGCCTATAAATCATTTTAGGAAAGCAAGAACCCCACTAAATCTCTTTTTTTAATTGGATTTCCTGTCAACTTGCCACCTTTCTATTGGCGTGGGTCCCTATAAATGCAGCCCTAGTAAATTCAGTTAAAAATAATGAGAGTCAAAATTAGATCTTTTTTCCTTATCCAAAAAAAAAAAAAAGGGTGTTTTTTTAAGTAAATCAGGTATTTGGTAATTAGTTTGTCATATTTCACTTAGTTTCTGTTGCTACAGTGGCACATGATTAAATTCAACCTCATTCTAAAAAAAATCTTCATTTTCACATGCATTGTTGTAATCTTTGGGCTAAGTATTTGAGATAAACTGCCCCCTTTTCCCCCTGATCCGAGCTAAAGATAGGCTCACTAATAGATAATAGAGCCAACATTCCAATCTAGATCTGCTTCCTTCAAAATCTGTGTCACAGCTCTCTGTAAAGAACCCTGGGGGATAGAGTTGGGCTGAGGATAAATAAATGTAATTAGGCAATTGGATATATAAATATAAACTGATAGCTAGGTTAAATTGATAGAGAGACTTGTTATATACCATAATGGACATTTAAACTTTATTTGTATAAATTTTAAAGTATATAAATAACAAAGTATAGAGTTATAAATTTATAATCAAACTAATTTGTATATTTTTAAAGTTGTTCAATTTTCACTTATCTCCAGGTATTTTTTAATTTCTTCTTTGATATCCTTGTTAAATCCAGTTATTCAGTAGCATTTTGTTTAGCCTCCATATATTTGAGCTTTTTCCTGCTTTTTGTCATTGATTTCTAATGTGGCACTATTCTGGTGAGGAGGTACTTCATCTGATTTCAGTCTTCATGAACTTATTGACCTAACATGTGGTCTGTCCTTGAGAATATTCCATGAACACTTGAGACCTGTATTCTCAGCTTTTGGGGGGAATGGAGTACCCAAAATTGTTAAGCTCATCTGGTCTGATTTCTCATTTAAGTATGTTATTTCTTGTTGATTTTTTGCCCTCTTGATCTATCCTTTGAAATAAGTGGAGTATTGAAGTCCCCTGCATAATATTGTGTGTACCACTGTGGTAAGCCCCCTACTATTATTGTATGCATGTATACTGTTGCTGTCTGCTTTTAGATTTGTTAATAGTTGCTTTCCATATTTTGATACTCCTTCATTGAGTATGTATATATTGATGAGTTCTGTATCTTCCTTATTTATTACTCCCTCCATTTTTCTAAGCATATTAATTTCATTTCCATCAACTCTATAAAATTATATTTACCACAAAGGTATTGAATATTACCATAGTCAAATGGTAAACAATAGGCAGATCTGAGTTTATATCCACGTTTGCTACTTCCTGGCTGTGTGACTTTGGTGAATACCATAACCCATATGAGCTTCAGTTTCCTCATCTGTAAATTAGGGATCTAGAATATATTGTTCTTAAAATATTCTTGCCACATTGGTGAACTTAGGCTAAATAACTGGAGTAAATGAAAATCAGAATAGCATATGAAAGTTAAATATGGGGTAGTTCTAGATTTCACTATGTTTTAATCAGTTGGGTTGAATTATTAAAAGAACAGGTATAAACTGGGTAATTGCATCAGCTGGTTCAATGCATCAACAGCTTGATGACTGACTGAATTATTTACAATGCTGCAATAAAATATAATTTTAGTTAAAAATAGTTTTCACTTTTGGAAATGCAAATTAAAACCACAATGAGATACCACCTTATACCAGTGAGAATGATTCACATTAAAAAATCAGGACTATAGGGAGGCCGGGTGGGAGAGAGACAATCAGTGGGGGGGAGGGGGGAGGGGGGTAGGAGGGAACCGGAGGGAGGGAAGGGAAAGGGCACAAAATGGAATAGAAAAGAACACAAGGGACCATGGAGATGGATCACGGGTGAATTGGTGGTGGGCTACCCAAGGGGAATGCAAAATGTAAAAGACATAAGTAACAATAAAAATATATATTATAAAAAAAAATCAGGAAGCAACAATTATTGGCAAAGATGTGGAGAAAAAGGAACTCTCCTACACTGCTGGTGGGAAAACAAACTGGTCCAACCAATATTGAAAGCTGTGTGAAAGTTCCTCAAACTACTAGAAATGGAGCTTCCATATGACCTAGAATTCCACTCCTAGGAATCTACCCAAAGGACACAAAAACGTTAATTCAAAAGGACACATGCATCCCTATGTTTATTGCAGCACTATTTACAATAGGTAAGATATGGAAACAACCCAAATGCCTAAAAATAGATGACTGGATTAAGAAGATGTGGTATATATACACAATGGAATATTTCTCAGCAATCAAAAAAGATAAACTCATACCATTCACAGCAACATGGATGGAGCTGAAGGGATTATGGTTAGTGAAATAACCCAGAAAGAATAAAAGAAAAATATTAAATGGTTTCACTAATAGAAGGAATGTAGGAGAACCAAATAAGCGCTCAGGAAAAAAATATTATAAATTATAAAACAAAATTAACAGGCAACTGTAAATGAGACACTCTGCAGGGGAGGAGGGTGGGAGAGGGAGCAAAGTGGGAGGGAGGAGCACAAGGGACTATGGTGAAGGTGCAGGGGTGAATCAGTGGTGGGAATTGTACAGGGGCTATACCTGAGAGGGGAAAGCAAACATTGTACAAAAAGGAAGAATGGTGTGTGTGTGTGTGTGTGTGTGTATGTGTGTTTGGGAAAAATCCAGTTCAAAAAAAAAAATGAGAGGTCTGTGAGAATGGTGGTCTATCCATGTATTAACTTTAGATTCTATAGATGTATAGCATGTAGTTAGTTGCTAAATAAAAAATTAAATGTAAAACTTAAAAAAAATTCAGTTTTATGGTTTAAAAATAAACAAACATGTACATATATACACTAACCTCATTTTTTGTGACTAGGCCCAAAATTGAAATGGTCTATATTTATTGCTCTTACCTGTAATGTGTGTGTCACTAGCTTCCTCGTGCCTAGATCAGTGCCTGGCATATAACCCTGAGAAAGCACATTCATTTAGTGAGTTGGACACATAAAATTACAAAGTGATTACTTTAAAAGAAATATTTAAAAAGTTTTTTTGTAAAATTATGTTCTGTGTTACAGCATCTATGTATGAGTTATATAGACAGCCATAATAAATCTTTGCAGTTTATAGACATTAGCACTCATTAATGACTTTGAAATTATGTGTGCAATGACAGAGAGAAATAAAAATGAAGCATAGGTTGAAAACATCATTTCGTCGTAGCACCTTTATGAAAACTTGTGCAAGTAAAGAACATATTTAAGTTAAAGGTGGACAGAATTGTTTTAATAAAATTGAAAAGTCCCTTTTTCTGATTGTGAAATGGATTGTATTTCAATTGATTTTTTTTATTTGTGTGGTTCACTGTTGATAGGACAGAAATCAGGAATTTCACAGAAAGGTTACATCTGAAATTAAGCATATTCTTAAGAATACAAAATAGAACTATAAATGCATTCCTTATGTCACAAGCAGTGCAAAATATTCACTATTAGACACTAAAAATTGTTTCAAATTAAAATTACTTTTGACTCAAAAATGAAGGACTTCCCTATGTTAATAGAACAAACTTTAAAATTTCTACCAATAGGAATAGTAACACAATGCTGTATGCGTTCACAAAAACTTTTTTTAAAAAGACTTATTTATTTATGCTTACAGGGGCTGGGGTGCAGGCCAGAGGTGTGGGGGATGAGAGGATTCACCAGAGACAGTGGGGAGCTAAGCAGGCAGATCTACTGAAATATACTGCTGAGGGAAGCAGCGGGCGAGGCAGGAGAGGTCTGCTGTGCCATATGGGAAGCTCCCTGTCCGGGCATGGAACTCGTGCTGCAGTGGCTGTGATAGCTTCATAGGCTGAGATTTAACCCCTGCGCCACCAGGGAGGCACCACAAAATTATTTTTGTTCTTCTGAAGCATAAATACCGTACTCACTAGAGTCATAAAAAAAAAAAGTGAGATAAAATACACGAAAAGACTCACACAGTGAAAATATAGAGGTTATGACAAACATAATAAACATCTGTAGTAGTTACCTGATTATGTGTTATGTAATATATAATAGCATTGTAATTGAACATCTAACCTGTTATTTGAAAAAGCCATCATGGTTTCCATGATTACAAAAAGAAAAGTAGTTTAAAGAATTAGATTTTATTACAACTAAAGGCTAAATTTGACTTAACATCAAAAAAGATTAAATATTTCCTCATAAATAGATTTGTGTTAAAGTAGCTTTGAAAATAACACTATAATTACTTCATTATTCCATTTATTATGTTGGGAATAATTGTTTAGATATGCTAAATTAAATACATTTTGTGAAAAATGCACTATTTTATGGATGGAAAAATTAAAAGAACATTTAACATCTGGGTTTCCGCAAATCTATTTACCTCACTAACATAACTGAAGTTCAATGGGAATATCACAGTATATTTCTCTTCTTGCTATGTCTCATGGCCAGTATTTGGTAACATTGCTTAACAGTTGTTCATGTGCCCTGTCCCTGATTTTGTTCTTATTATTTTTAATTTAATATTTTTTCATTGTTGTTCATTTTTGTGCAATGTTTGACTTCTCCCTTCAGGTGTAATGCCCTTAAAAATCACACCACCATATCACATGTGAACCCTCACCATAGTCTCTTGTGCTCTTCTCTCCCCTGTTGTGACTCCTCTTCTTCTCCCTCCCCTGCTGTATGTCTCAGATCTATAATTTGCCCGCTAGTTTTGTCTTCATTTTTTTCTGACTCCTTGTTCAGTTTCCCTATATTCCTCCTATAAGTGAAACCATCCAGGGCCTCCCTGGTGGCCCAGGATTAAAGTCTCAGTGCTAGCAAGCTATCTCCAACCACTGCAGCACGAGTTCAATCCTGGGCCAACGAGCTAACCCACAAGGCGCAGCAGACCTCTCTTGTGTCACCCACTGTTCCCCTCAGAAGTATATCTCATCTGCCTGGCCTGCCCCAACTCTGTCTCTGGTGAATCCTCTCAGCCTTCCCCCCACCCCCACACCACACCTCTGGCCTACACCCCAGTTCTTGTATGCATAAATAAATAAAAATGAATCTTTAAAAAAAAAAATGAAACCATCCAGTATTTTTCTTTATCCTTTTTAGTTATTTAACTGAGCATATTCCCTTCCAGTCCAATCCATGTTGCTGAAATGGCATGATTTTACTTTTTTTGATTGCTGAGTAACATTCCATTGTGTATATAGACCACATCTTCTAGATTCAGTCAACAGTTTTTGCTGCCTGGACTTTGTATCTTGAGATTGGTACTCACGGCATATTGTAGACAAGATATATGTGTGGAGATGCAGTGAACTTGAGTGGCAATATGGCAGTAAGGCGTGAGGTTGTGAGCACTGGAGAGTCCAATATCACAGTAGAGGTGTGCAGAGGGGATGACAAAGCATTCTTAGGGTGAGCGTCAGTAGCATCAGCCCCTGTTCCCAGCTGTTCTTGCAGTCTTCCAAGAAGGTCTGTGAACTAGCTGATACTCTGCCAATTATTTTTCATCCTGACTAGTATTGTTTCTTTCTTTCTGAGATGTCTATTTCTTGTTAATTGGGCATTATAAAACAATTAATTTTATACTGTTCTTTGATGAGCTCTAGCTTTAGCAAATCTATGAGCATATAATGAATAAACAGGGGATTTTGACCCTGTCCAAGTATTTATAAAGAAACGAAAGAGCCTATGGATCGTGAGGGGAAAACTTTTGTATTTTTTCTACTCTTAAAGGGATGTAACTCTTTTATAATGAGGGGTATAACAGATAACCCAATTTCAAGGAAAAAATGGGATATGAGTAGTGGAATTGTGGGAAATGTAACCAAAATCTGACACAACATGTATAAAATTTACCACATGTGACCTAAAATTATTTATCCTTAATTATTCACCCTTAAGAGGTGGGTGAATACGAGGTGAATAAGAAAACAAGAAACTCTACTTTCTGGGCCATGTATGGAGAAAAGACTTTTGTAAAAATGTATTTTACCACTTCATTTGAACTATAATGGTAATAGAGTTCAAATGGTTCCATTTATATTGGTCCCTACTAACCATATTTTCTTGCAGTTATCATACACTGAACTATACAATTCAGAATATCCATATAGTTTGGATCAAGACAATAAATGAGTGAATGAGTAAACACCTTAAATACTATTACACAGTATGAAAATAATATTTCAGATATTATTAGATATAACAGGGTTATAACCCTTTTATAATGAGGGCTATAACAGATAACCCAATGCAAACTGTTATTAACATTTTTAGCGAGAACCTAATCTCATGATAAATAGACTCTAAACTCCAAGGACTTGCAATAAAGTTTAATGGAAGTTTTTTTCTTCCATAGCTGATTCTAGGCCTTGTTGCTCAGCAACTACCTGCCAGATCACATTTCTAAGCAGTAATGTAACTGACTCCCTGGAGAGCACTTCAAACAAATGGGAGTTTTCAGCCACTTAATTCAATGCCCTTTACACAGGGATTGCTGTAGAGACCATGAGATTTGGGACTTAAAATGCCCCAGGACCCCTGTTAACTCTAGCGTTTCCATAGAATGATGGTTTGCAAGTAAGTGCCTAGAAGTGCAAAAGAAATGCCTGCAGGCAAAACTGAAAGCCTTTCTTTATGTGTGTAAAGAAACCATGGCAGGCACTTGGTTTCTGGACACCCTGGAAGTGATTTGAATAGGCCAGTGGAGAATCTGCAGAGAGAGAAAGAGAGAGAGAGAACGAACATGAGGACACCTGAGAATAGATTTGTATCATTTATATTATAAATATAAGGAGGAAAGACTTCATAAAAATATGCAGATGGAGAGGTAGTTAGAAATTCTGGAGAATATAATGGCTGTGGAGTTAACAAAAGATGGGATTTTAAGAAGCTTTGCTTATCAATGCCCAGTATATCTGAGAAGCAAAAATGAATGTGATAAAACCATGGGACTTGAAATAAAGTTGCTGATGAAGCCAAAATAAATTGGCTTTGAGTTGATTATCTATTGAGCACTTCACTAGCTCACTTTTTAGGTTTTCAATTGGTAGTTTACCTTTTAGAAATTTCTGTTAATCACTCACTTTCACTGTCTGTCTATGGCCCAAGAAAACCACCCATTGGCTTGGCTCTCCATGAATGGAAGTACAGCCAAAGAGATAGAGCATGTACCACTATCATTTCTTCATTAGTAGCACAGGGCCAATGGAAGAAATAAATCAGAAGGCCTCTCATATAGTCAAAGCATGTAAGCGTAAAAGTAGCCATTTAACTCAATAATGTAGGATAAACAGGGCAAAGGGATAGAAGGGGGAAAGTAGAGCTCAAGAAAACAAAACACGTTTTGGAAAGAATTTCAGGAACTCTGATATTGCTCAAAACTTTTTCTTTATGTGCATAATGAAGACCATTTCACTGACCACAGTGAAACTTGATTAGGCTAGGCCAAAAAGATCCTTCTTCTATGGCATTGCAAACCATCAATTACATTGATCTTCACATATTCATATCTATCTACACACACATCCCTGTTAAATAAATACACTAAATTCTGTATAATATTAAATCATTATACATAGCCATCTGTTACTAGTGTGTTTCTTCAATGCGGAAAAAGATGCCTTACACTATATATATATATATAATGTCTAGCAGAGCATATTGCAAATTATATGACTTATTGAAAAGAAAAATTATGTACAAATGTATTTACTCAAAATTGGAGAATCTTAAGAGAAATCTAAGTATATCTGAGTTCTATATCCATTCTATAGACCGTTTAAATAACCTACTCAGTACTCAGTTCTCCTTTTTTACTAACAATAATTCTCTTCAGTGTGAAAATGTGTGGGGTATTAATCCCTCTAATTAAAAATATTCCCCTCCCAAAGGATGCTTTACCACTAGGGTGACCACATGAACCAAGTTCTCATCAGTGTGCTATAAAGAAAAATCAATTATGTTAGGTTTCAAGAAATCTCCTTTTCTTAATGAAAGTAGGCAGATTCAACATCCCCTAAACTTGTTTTTCCTGTGCTCTTTTTCATCTTCGTCCTTTGAGCAAAGGCTTGATGTTTGATAGTGCAGCTGCCATCTCGCAACCAAGACTTAAATGATCATATTAGAAACATAACGGGCAAGGGGACTAGAAAGTGTATACTGGATATCCTTCTTAAACAAGTATGCCATCCCTGAATTCTATTTCTCTAGACCAATTGCTGCCTGAAAGAGTAAGACACCCCCCTCCCCCGAGACCAATTGTTGCCTGAGAGAATAAGACCCCTGTTAGTTTGAGATACAAATAATTCTCTGAAAGGTAATTTCATTAGCTATAGTTGTGCCATAACTATGTCTGTACATCTCTATGTATAAATAAAGATACAATATATAGATATAGACATTCATATTGGCTTTCAAGTAGCATTACCAAAGTATAACTGCGGAAAAGGCCACCATGACTAATGTTTTATATATAATTGGGCAAAAATATACTTTGAGAAAGTGTTATTCAATATCAAAGCTTTGTTTTTTTTTTTTTGAGGTAAACATTGGTTTACGACATTGTGTATAATTTAGAGGTATAGGATACACAGACATCAAACCCACCACCAATGCATTGAAGCCTCTTTTTTTTTTTTTTTTGGTTAGAATTGCTTTGGCTATTTGGGGTGTTTTGTGGTGCCATATGAATTTCGGTAATGTTCTGTTTGGTTGAAGAATGCCATTTGGGATTTCATTGAATCTGTAAATTGCTTTGGGTAAGATGGCCATTTTAACTATGTTGATTAATATTGATTCTTCCAATCCATGAGTAAGGAATAGCTTTCCATTTCCTTCTGTCTTCTGTTTATTTTAACAGTGTTTTATGGTTTGCATTGTGTAGGTCCTTCACCTCCTTTGTTAATTATACTGCTGGGTATTTAATGATTTTTGATACAATTGTAAATGGGATTGTTTTCTTGATTTATTTCTCCTCTAGTTCATTGTTTGCATATAGGAATGCAACTGATATTTATAAATATTTTAGCCTGCCAATTTTAGCCTACTAATTTGATATATGTATATAATAGTTTCTCAGTAGATTCTTCAGGGTTTTCTATGTATATTATAATGTCATTTGCAAATAATGATAGTTTTGCTTCTTTCCAAATTTGGATACATTTTATTTCCTACTCTTGCCTAATTTTTCTAGCTAGGACTTTAATTATTATGTTGAATATTGGTGAAGGTGACCATCCTTTTCTTGTACCAGATCTTAGTGGAAAAGCTTTCCGTGTTTCACCATTAAGAATGATGTTAGCTGTGGGTTTGTCACAATATGGTCTTATATGGTCTTTATTATCTTGAGGTATGTTCCATCTATCCCCATTTTTTGAGGGTCTATATCATAAGTGGATGTTGAATATTATCAAATACTTTCTTGGCATCTATTGATAGAACCATTTTATTTTTATTTTTCATTTTGTTAAGTTTTTTTTTTAATAGGCTGTGGAAAATTTGTAATACAGAAGCAGCACAGCACCATGTATGTTTTAATGAAGATTCATCGATGTGAATGGACCAGATAAAATTTATTTAATGCCTTCATTTAATCCACATGAAAAACTGATAGAGCACACATTGAAGTCTGAATGTTAAACTTATGATTTATGAATACCAAAAACTTAGAGAGCAAATTTTGTTCAGGTTGGTGGTCCACCGTTCCAAGAAGCATTTTTATGAAAAGTGATTCCCTCATGGATTTGTTAAACATCATCTAGCATAACATAAATATTGATTTTTGATTCTAATAAATAGTAGAGGTGAAATGAAATGTCAAATTTCCAATATGGGTAGATCTCGTAGAAACACTGGTAACTTGTGGCCATTTATCACCTTTATTTTGTTTTGTGTGCATGTTTGTTTTTCACAATATGTGAGTGGCAGAGTGCAAAAATGTATTGAAGGTCATTCTTGCTTGGGGAAATTAAGGATTTTCTCCCATGCTTTCATGGAAAGTGCACATTGCATGAATTTACTTGAGAATTGGAAAGTCATATATTTGGGACCATGTATGAAAGACAAGATATAGGTTAGTTAGTGAAACAACAAATTTGATTCTTATATCCTGGCGAATAGATGCAAGGGATTGAGTACATTTTTTTAGAAACTCAAACAAATCAGGTCTAAATAGCAGACAGCTTGTTTGCCTGGTGTATTTTTGATACATTTCCTCATGTATAAATAGTAAGAAATTGCAAAAGTTTATGGGTAGGAATGGTTGGCTATCTTTCTACTGCCAGACTCCCTTTGTCTACTCTACCCCACTGCATCATCCTTTAAATGTTAGTTGCGTGATAGTGTTGTAACTGTTCTGTTTGTGAATTTCCAAGTAAGTTATAGATAAGTCCTCTCTAGGATCACATTTTTGGCCATCTCAGTTCTATCTAGTCAGGATATTTAAAATGGTATGGTGCGGTGACAGGCATTTGAATAGATCTGAACCTGTAACTCTCAATCATATACAGTGTTATAAACCAATGTTGCCTCAAAAATTGTGAAATAGCAGTATCCACCTTAAATTTCCAGCCCCAAATTTCATCCCCTTATGCCAATGCGTTACTTTCAAAGTCAGGTCTATGCATAGGTTTACTTAGTCTAATGCTTATCAATGTATCACATCCAGGAAGGGAAAACTTAATGTTGAATACACTAATGAAACCACCTCAGTTCTGATTATGTATTTTATCACTCTAACTCTGATACTTCCCCTTTAGAAAGCTATTTAGTAGAAAAGTTGTGATAGAACAATCCTTGTATGCTGCAAGGACTCACACTGACTTGATGTTTATGAGCAGAGACAATTACTCTATGGATTTCTGCAGTGATTTTTCCCCCTTGCAGTAAATAAAGGAAGCCAGAGAGTTTTTACATACCATGGAAAGTGAGGAATAGTTAACTTTAAACTCTGCCTGGGGTTAAATGATCTCAGACTTTAGTGTATTCCTGATTCCTTTCTGCAAAGCTTTCTATAAGTAACAGTGTGTTCATTCATGGTGAAGATACACCAATGCCTTTCTTGTAATTAGAGGAGCTAGTGAGACATCAAGAGTAGCCTCATTGTCAGATGTTACTCTGTTTTTATCTATCAATTTGGGTTCCTACTTTTAAGTCTCAGTGGAAGGAATAGACAGGAAACCAACTTTGTAAAGTATAGCTAAAAATAAATCCAAATGACATGAGAAGCCAAGAGGTCGCCATGGAAAGGTAACCTCAGGATGGTATCTGTTTTTAAATTTCAGAGAAGGGAGCACAACCATCAGAGTGAGGTATGTAAAATAAACTGTGTGTGAAATGTTTTTAAGTCCCACATATTAATGTTTCTATGAGTAGACAGCAACTTTTTCCCATTTTCTGGATGACCAAATTAAAATGTAGATTAGTAACTTGACCTACTTCATAATCTGTTAAAATGATGGTGGTAATAGCATCCTGGTTTATGGAGAAGTAAACCAACCACA
The DNA here is from genome assembly GCA_004024925.1 of Scalopus aquaticus. NCBI lineage: Eukaryota > Metazoa > Chordata > Mammalia > Eulipotyphla > Talpidae > Scalopus > Scalopus aquaticus. The sequence continues at coordinate 3,131 of PVIJ01021334.1, read as the reverse complement.
TGTTTCCTAATGATTAGCTTTCTTATAACATGTCACTTCTCTCTTTAAAATAATTTTTTGTTAAAAACTAGTAATGTTTTTCTTTCCATATCATAATTAGTAATGTAGTAGCAAAAACTGCTTTGGGGATACATTTTATTGACTATCTACCCTTATTTTTCTGGGTGCGCTCACCCACGGCCACCCCATTCTGGAATTTAGCACAAGCCCTGAGTGCTTGAAGTGACCTTTCTCCTTTTCATTTTCTGGAGTAGAAACGTGTGCAGCTGTAGACATTTAATCAATTGGTTTGTGAAGAGGAGGATATTGACTTTGTAACTTACACACACTTTCTGTTATGTCCTGAGAGAACTCTGCAACAAAAGGGGTATAGGAATAGTTACAAAGTTGAACCCTCAAGTGTCTACATGCGCTAAAGGTATTGGAAAACATGAAACTAAAAGAATGATGAGATTATAATTTTCAATTGTGACAGTGCTATTTCAGAGGGTTATTAACCAGAAAGTTCTTATTCATTCTGGAATGAACCAGAGAAACAGATAGGACCTTCCTGTTCAGTCTGGAACAAAAATATAGCAATTCTTTTCTTTGGGTTCTCACCCTGGATGTTTGAGTTGTTTATAACAATGTGTTCCCTCTCTGTACACAACACACACAACATCCCCCACACATTTTCTACAATTTTGAAAAAGAAGATTTTAGAACCATGTCTTCTTTCTTCTTGTATTTCATTTATTCAAACAGAATAGGGCTGACAAGTTTGAATCTTGTTTCTGTCATGTAATAGTTTTGTGATCTCAGTTTACATACCTCAGAAAAATGAGTCATGTGACCAACTTTGTTAATCACTAAAAAAGGCATGTAAAATATTTTTATAGCACTGGATCATGAAAATTATCCTTAAATGTAGCAGTTTAAGTATTTTATGCATATATAATCTCTGCTTCTTAAAAGGTATAATTCTCTGAAGTATAGTGATAGTGATTTTGGTTTTGTAAATAAAAGTATTAAGTAGACAGTGAATAGGGATGAAATTATGTTTTTGTGAAAATATGTAGTGTTTTCACTTGAAATTTTTATCAAATCTGCCATAACTATTATATAAACTGTAAAACTGATAAAAGAATGAGTTTAAAAATAAAAATGTAAATAAATATTCCTATTCTCAGTTTAAAAATAAAAATGTAAATCAGTGTACCTACTCCCAGTTTTAAGATAAATATACCTATCCCTAGAAAACAAATTGTGCACACACATACTGAATACACGATGGCAAGGCTATAATGAATTATAAGCAATTAGTTTAAACATAGCAAACTAATTTTTAAAAATGATCTGAACCTAAACTGCAAAAAAAAAGGAAGTGTTACCTGTACCTTTAATGGCATTAATTTTTTTTTTTAAAGATTTATTTATTTATACATACAAGCTGGGGAACAGGTCAGAGGCGCAGGGCGGCGAGAGGGTTCACCAGAGACAGAGTGGGGAGCAGAACAGGCAAATCAGAAACACACTGCTGAGGGGAGCAGCGGGCGAGGCAGGAGAGGTCTGCCGCGCCATGCGGGATTCTCCCTGGCTGGGCATCGAACTCACATCATGCTGCCAATAGCTCCACAGCGAAGCACTCAACCGCTGCGCCACTAGGGAAGCCCGGCATTAATTTTTTAAAGAATTTTTAATTTTTCACTTTTTTTGGAGATTTTATTTTTTTTTTAATTTTGTTTTCAATTGTTATTTTTATTTATGTCTTTTACATTACTGTATATTCCCCATGGGTTTCCCACATGCTCAGCGAAATAAGCCAAAATTTCACTTTTAGAGCAAAGGATTGAGATTTTCTTCCCTCCTGTCAAAATGTATTGCATTGTGTTCAGTTTTCAATGCATATATATGCTGCTATAGTTCTAAAAGTCATTGTTATGTCTACAAGTTTCTGTGACATTGCTATCCATCTTAATTTATTTGATATATTTGAGATTGCACTATGATTTTGAGGATTTATTTTCATATTTTCTATTATCTTTGATATGATAATTATCTACATACTTCTTACTGGGTGTACGCATATTGTGTATGAGTTCATATAATTCTTTTTATCTGTTTATTTAATATAGTTGTGTTTATCTTTGGCATATAATTTATTTCAAACTCCATTGCCTAGAGTGATGGTATGTTTGCTTAAAGCCTTCAATGTGAAAGATATGAAACATATATATCACATTGGTTCATACTCACTTTCTTTTTTTTTTTATTTGTGTCTTTTACATTATTGTATATTCCCCGTAGGTTTCCCACCACCAATTCACCCGTGAACCGTCACCACAGTCCCCTGTGCTCCCCTCTCCCCCGTTCTGAGCCCCAATCCTCCCCCCTCTCTCGCTGATTGATGCTCTTGTATTTGGTTCCCCTATATTCCTGTTATAAGTGAGACCATTCGATATTTTTCTTTTTCCTTTTGGCTTATTTCGCTGAGCATGATCGCTTCTAGTTCCATCCATGTTGCTGCAAATTGCATGTGTTTATCTTTTTTGAATGCTAAATAGTATTCCATTGTGTATATGTACCACATATTCTTGATCCAGTCATCTATTTTTGGGCATCTGGGTTGTTTCCATATCTTCGCTATTGTAAATAGTGCTGCAATAAACATACGGGTGCATGTATCCTTTTGGATTAGTGTTTTTTTTTTGTCCTTTGGGTAGTTTCCCAAAAGTGGTATTGCTGGGTCATATGGTAGCTCCACGTTTATTAATTTGAGGAAACGCCATATGGCTTTCCACAGTGGTTGGACCAGTTTGCATTCCCACCAGCAGTGTAGAAGAGTTCCTTTTTCTCCACAGCCTCGCCAGCATTTGTTGTTGCCTGTTTTTTTAATGTGCGCCATTCTCACTGGCGTGATGTGGTATCTCATTGTGGTTTTGATTTGCATTTCCCTGATTATAAGTGATGTTGAACATTTTTTCATATGGCTGTTGGCCATTTGCTTTTCTTCCTTGGAGAAGTGTCTTTTTAGCTCTTCTGCCCATTTTTTGACTGGATTGTTGACTTTGTTTCTGTTGAGTTGTGTGAGCTCCTTGTAGATTTTAGTTATCAGTCCTTTATCGGTTGTGTTGTGTGCAAAGATTTTCTCC
>PVIJ01021333.1:0-18707 GCA_004024925.1 Scalopus aquaticus | reverse complement strand
GGATGGATGATGGATGGATGGATGGAGGATGGCGGGTGGATGGATGGAGGATGGATGGAAGGATGGATGGATGATGGATGGATGGAGGATGGAGGATGGATGGATGGATGGACAGATGGGTGGGTGGATGGATGATGGATGGCTGATGGTGGATGGATGGATGGATGATGGATAGATGGATGGATGGATGGAGGATGGACGGATGATGGAGAATGGATGGATGATGGATGGATGGAGGATGGAGGATGGATGGATGGATGATGGATGGCGGGTGGATGGATGGAGGATGGATGGATGATGGAGAATGGAGGGATGACGGATGGATGGAGGATGGATGGAGGATGGAGGGTTGATGGATGGAGGGTTGATGGATGGATGGATGGATGGAGGATGGATGATGTACAGAATGAAGAAAGGGTGGATGGATGCATGAAAGGAAGGAAGGATGCATGCATGGATAGATTGATGGATGGGTGGAAGGAAGGACCAAAAGACTGGGATGGATAGAAGGAAGGATGGGATGGAGGGAAGGAAGGAGAGAAGGATGAATGGATGGAAGGATGGATGAGTGCAATGAAGGATGATGGATGAAAGGGTGGACAGAAGGATGGAGGGATGCATGACAGGAAGGAAGGATGCTTGTACAGATGGATGCAAGGAACGAAGGAAGGATGGGTGGGAGTCAGATGGAAGGAAGGGGTCTAGGCTGGGCGAAGGACTGAACAATGAGTCCACAGAGGGGCAGAGGCAGAGGGAGAGGAAAGGGGAGAGAAAGCAGAAGTGCCCTTGCAGGGAAGTGAAGGCATTTCAAGGTCTGTGCTCACGGAGCAGTCTGTAAGTCGGCACAGCTCTGTCTCAAGGCCAGCACCAGGGCTGTACCAACCAGGGATCATCATCAGGGTTCAGACTCATGGCCCATCACTCTGCATCCACCCCAAGGCGCTGTGAGCTTGGGCCGCCCTGGCACTGGCCCTCCATCTGCACCAGCCACATCCTAGAGAGAACCCTGAAGAAATCATCCTCATCTCTTTGGACGCCTCTTGTGAATTTAGTTCCATTTCATCAGCTCAGCCTGCTCCACCACGACTGGAAGTCACACACGCTCTCCACACAAAGCAAAGCTGGATTATTCCCCGCACTATGAGTTGGAAATATCCTGCTCAATATTCTCTTTAGAGTGATTTCCACCTCCTCTTTTCTCCCAGTGAACAGATGGATAGAAACACAAAATCCCCCCATAATGTCAAATTGTGTTTGTTCAACATTTGGGAAATTTGCTGCCTGAGAAACTTAAGACAGTTGAGTTAAAAAAAAAAAAAAAGAACAGAACTGGGCATCTCTCATTATGCAATTTGTACTTACACAAACTTAATAATATACAATAACTGCCCAGCCGGGGAGAATCCCACATGGTGCGGCAGACCTCTCCTGCCTCCCCGCTGCTCCCCTCAGCAGTGTATTTCTGATCTGCCTGTTCTGCTCCCCGCTCTGTCTCTGGTGAACCCTCTGGCCGCCCCACGTCTCTGGCCTGTACCCCAGCTTGGATGCATAAATAAATATATCTTTAAAAAAAAAGAGAGAGAAAAGCCAAGTGAGAAATTATTCATTCTATTATCACAGTAAAAGTTCTCCCAAATTATCTGGATATAATAACCATGTCAGACTAATCACCAGAAACCATTCTTTCTGTAAGACATTGTGGGTAATTCGCTAAGTTGCTGAAATCTTCTGGAAAACAGCTAACCTATGAGAAGCTGGGTGAATACACACACCCCTATAAAGTAGGCAGACATCATTTTAGAGGATTCTGCATTATAATGGACTATTGATTAACTGAATATGATAAGGCTGATCTCTTTGGATAAGAACTGAGCAAGTTCATCACAATCCTTCAAAAAATTCCTAAGACACATGAGAAAAGGCTCCTCATCATTAACTGTCAGGGAGATGTAAATCAGAATCACAAGGAGATACCCTTCACTGCCCCGAGAATAGTCTGGATCAAAAGCCAACCAAGCAAACAAAAAGAACAGAAATAATAAACGTTGGTGAGAATGTCGAGAAAAATGAAAACTTGTCCACTGTTGGCAGACCGGTCTGGCACACAGAGAAAAGGTTATAGTAAAAATAGATCTACCCTGTGATTCAGCAATTCTACACCCTGCAATTATCCAGTAATGCAAAAACACTAATTCAAAGGGATATCTGCACTCCGATGTTCACTGCAGCATGATTCACAAAAGCCAAGTTATGGGAACAACCTAAGCTGCGCATAACATGAGTGGATAAGAAGATGCGGTCTATATACATAATGGAATACTATGCAGCTATGAAAAAGATGAATCCTTGCCATTTGTGACGACATGGTTGGAAATGGAGGGAATGATGGTAGGCAAATAAGTCAGAAGGAGAAAGATACATTCTGGATGATTTCATTTGTATGTGAAAGGTAGAGAAACAAAAACAACCCCTAGAAATAGCACTACAGAATGAAGGATTTCTCTACAACTCTCCCCCCAAATAAACCTGAACTCTTTTAAGATTCAATTTGCTCTCATAAGATCCAATCCCTTGAATACCAGATGTCCGAAGAAAAAACTCAGCTAAGGCCAGAAGTCCTGATAAATAAATACGCTGCAAAGAGTCTTTGGCTGCCTCAAATCTGAAGCATCTCACATTGCTCTTCGCCAAACCATTCCAGTGGACGAGGGTGATAATCACCAGCACCCAGGCCCAGCTGGGAGGCTCTGGTTCCATTCAGCCCCTGGGATATAAGCCTGCAACCCCTTTCCTATAAATGCAACACACTTGATTAGAGATTTTCTGAAAACTTAGTGGTTAGAGAAAATACAACTTCTCCTTTGTTTAGCGTGAAATCAGTGATTAGCCATCCCAGAGCCACCTATAGCCAAGATAATGCCCCTGAAGAGTTCCTGGCAGAAATCGGAGGAGATAAGCCCTTCACCTGCAGAGAGTGACTGGCATTGACAAGCCACTTCTGCTTTTGTTTACTTTCTTCTTTGATTTGGGGATGGTGAGGGGAAGAAGAAGTGACCACAGAGAATCAGGAGTGGCTGCCAGAGGCCAGGAATCGGTGCCGGCTGAGTGGGACAAGGACGGAAGGCAGGCATCTAGCTGTCTGCTTTCATCCCACCTGGGAATGGTTTCATTTTCGGGGCTACCAGGAATTTTTAAGAGAAATCAGCAAGGAGAGAAGGAACATTTTTCACCTGAATTGAAATGTGCACATTTTGATATCTATTATAACACGTATTATGTATCTATTTATCAGAAAGGGTTGGGCAGGCGCAGAGAGGAACATGGTGGGTGGCTGGAATGCAGCTTGGCGTCACCTCCTCTCAGACACACACAGGCAAGTTCACGAGTAACACTTGCCTTCTCCATCACATTTCAATCCGTACAGACCCGCTACCTACATCTCTCTGTACACAGACATCTATTGTAGAAGTATGTAAAAGTAAGAATGTTAATGGCCATTGACAAAGCAAGGTGCCAAAGCCTGGCACCCTGCAGCTGTAAAACTTCAAGGACTGTAACCTAAGATAAACTTCCCCCAGGCGGCAGTAAAACTTCAAGGTCTATAGACTCCCTTGGCAGGGGCAAAAGGCTTCAGGGACACTAAAAGATAACATTCCTGACCATCTGCTTTGCGACCAGCCCCCCTTGATATATTGCCAAATTCTGTATAGTTGCTAAATTCCTTTGTATCTGTAATTGCCTTTATAAGCTGCACCAACACTGAGCTGGGGGTCTCCATTTTAGCCTACTAGACCGCTGCGTTGGTACTTCGGGCTAATTGGGACCCTAGCTCGAGCTAGCAATAAACCACCGCTTTGTAATTACATCGGACTGACTCTGTCGTAACTTGGACCCGTAACGTACTTCAACACTGTAGCCACAGATATCAGGTCTGTGCTGATCTAGTCATCTATCTATGTATCCATGTATCTATGTATCTATCTATCTACCTACCTACCTACCTACCTAATTATCCTTCCTTCCAATCATCCATTCATCTATTTAATCTACCAATCAATATATCTATCCAATTATCCTTCCTTCCAATCATCCATCCATCATCTATCTTTCTTCCTTCCAATCATCCATTCATCTATCTATCTAATTATTCTTCCTTCCAATCATCCATCTATCTATCTATATAGCTATCTACCATCTAATTATCCTTTCTTCCATCCATCCATCATCTATCTATCCATCCAACCATCCACCCATCTATCTATCCATCTCTATATCCATCCAATCATCCATCTATTTACTTCTGTCCATCTATCAAATCATCAATGTATCATCCATTCAATCTATTATCTAATTGTTTGTCGAATTACCTATCTACGATCTATGTAATTATCTGTCTAATTATCTAATGATGTTCCAGTCTATCCATCTATCATGTTTACCTTCTCTCTCCATCCACCCACCCACCCATCTCGATACCTGTCCAATCACCCATCTATTTACCTCTGTCCATCTATGAAATCATCAACTTGTCATCCATCCAATCTATTATGTAACTGTCTAATTATCTATCAAATTACCTATCTACCATCTGTGTAATTACCTATCATCTAATTATGTAATTATGTTCCAGTCTATCAATCATGTATTTACCCTCTATCTCTCCATCCCTATATCCATCCGTCATCTCTCTATCCAAGTATCAAATTACCAATCTATCATCCATCTCTCCAACTATCACCTAATAGTCTATTTAATTATCTATCTACTATTTATCATGTAATTACGTATCTGTCCATCATTTATCGGATTATCTATCAACCTATCATGTATTCACCATCTACCTAATCTATGAATCTATGTATCTACCTACCCATCCATCTACCCACCGACCTATCTTCTCTCACATCTGGGGTTTCAACAAAGGGCTGACTCAACCCCTGCCACTGATATTTCACTCACAAGCTCCAGGGCTCTCATGGGCGCCTGAGGGCAGTACTCACAGGTGAAGTCTCCCAGGCGCCCACCTAGGTGAGCCAGAGAGCTCAGTAAGCCCCCTGGAGTTCCTGGTATGAAGTAAGAGGCAGAAACAAAGCCAGAACTCCTTCAAACCCTCTCCCTCCCAGGCCCACAATTTCCCAACCTCAGCAGCTCGAGATTTAGGGCTGATAACCCTTTACCCGGGCGGGCTGAGGGGCTGCCCCAGGCACCACGGGATTTCTCCAGACCTCTGGCCCTCACTCCAAAGTCTCTGGTGAGTTCTCTCAGCCCCACCCACACCTTTGGCCTCACACTGGTGTTTCTCCCACTGCAGGAAATGATGGTGCTGTTCTAGAAACTCTTCTTAGTAGCTTTGTTTTAAGCACGCCAGGCAGACACCTTGTGGAAACATCCCCCATAATCACACATCTACTAAGAAAACCCCAATAGTTACCCGGGAATGGGAGTGCCAGCCGAAGCCAGGTCTGAGGTGGAGAAGACGCCTCCAGCATCGCTCTAGGATTCAGTATTCACCCGCGGACTGATCTCAAATAGGAACCTACTTCCTCGGCCCTGGCCAAGGCCGTGCCAGGCCTGGCTGCGCTCTCGAGCTGGCTCCTCACTAGACCTCCGACTGGCGACGCTTCTTCCAGGCCCAGCACCCTGTGGGGTTCCACTGCAGCAGCAAGAACCCCAGACATTCAACTCACCAGAGCTCGAGGTTGCTGAGAAAGGACGGAGGTCAGGAGCAGAGAGCCGGCAGAGAAGCAGGGCTGGGCCTGGGCAAGAGGCAGGAGCTCGCACCTCTCCAGGGCCGCCGCCGCTGGGAGAGCTGGGAGCCACAGCCTTGGAGGGTTTTCCGTGAAGTAGGGTGAGAAGGCTGAGGAGGAAACCAGCAGCTGGCCCCCAGCCCACCTGCAGCCCACCTGCAGCCCCTCCAGGCCAGGGCGGGCAGCACAGGAACTTCTAAGCCTTGTTGTTGGCTGGTCTCCTTGGCAACCAGCCCCTCCTGCGTTGCATCACAGAGCACCTCATTACCATAACAACTCCTCACTGCCTCCCCCCAGGAAATGCCAAGCCTACCTGGAGCTCCAGCCAGCAGCCTGGACTCAGACCCAACAGGTATTTCTGATAGAAATCTCCAGAGCAGTTTGCTTCTGGGAAACCTGCCTGGACTGTCCTTAACTCTAAAATTGTTCATTCTACGTCCAAGATGTCCAAGACCCCACCACCGCTGACCGGGCGGCAAAGTTCCTCTCGAGACGCTTACAGGTTTGTAGGGTTTTGGAGTGACAGTTTCATCTTTCACTGTAGAAGGTAGACTTGCCCATTTATTGTTAAATTTTTGAAAATATGCCCAGGGAGAAAACAGTCTGTGTAAAGAACACACAGAGAGGACGAAGTTCAGGGGCAGCAGGAGGGGAGGGGAATTCGCCAGCCCCTCCGCTCTCCTGGGTCTGGTCCAGCCCTCAAAATCAGCCCCAGACAGAAAAGGAGCAAAATCAAAGACATCTAGGGAATCACAGGGCTGTAATCCCAGGAGCCACAAGCTGAGCCAGGGGTTGCTACCTGAGCAAAGGCCCAGACTTACAGAAGAGGGAAGGTCAGCTGAGGAGACCAGGTTTGGCTGCCAGGAACAGACTCCTCCTGAGGAGGGGTCATTTCTGCAGCTGACCCCAGACCTGGGCAATGCCCTCAGCCCCCCTCCTGCAGCTGAGAAGAAAGAGCTTCTCTTACAGCCTGACGGCCTCTGCGGCCTCAGCTTGAAATACACCGAGGCCAAAATTGGGGACCCTGTTCTGACCATCTTGGGGGCCTGTTCTGACCATCTTGGAGTGTAAAAGTAAGAAAGCTAAAAGCTGTTCAGAATGTTTGGCCACTGACAAAGGTTAAAACCAACGTGCGTGGCAGCAGGGTGCCAGGTAGCCTTGAAAGTATCAAGGCCGGCAACCTTGAGATAAAACTCCCCCTGCCAGGGCGAGGATTCCTGGAACCCGTAAAGATAACAGCACAGACCATCTGCTCCACGACCCCTCATCCTTGATGGCTTGCCAAGTTCACGAGGACTTGCTGAATTCCATTGCCTTTATCAGCTGGCCCAGTTCTGTGCTCAGGGTCCTCATTTTGCCCACAGGTATACTGGGTCGGTACAACGGGCTGATTTGGACCCTAGCCCGAGCTAGCAATAAGTCACCGCTTTGCTGATTGCATCGAATTATGCCTCGGTCGTAAATGGACCCGTAACATACTTTTAACAGGAGGCCTTTCAAGTTCTAAGCTTCTTGGGAGGGTCTGTCCTGAGCATCTTGGGGACCTGTTCTCAACATCTTGGGGAGGCCTTATCTGGGCATCTTGGGGGGGGATCTGTTCTGAGCATTTTGGGCCAGTCTCTCTTAACCTTGTTCTAGTAAAACTCTGTGGACAGCAGGGGGTGTGGACAGGATTGAGCCAGGAGCTGCCATCTGCCCGCCCCCCGCCCATGGCGTGCCAGTGAGCAAAAAAACAGAAGCCCAGGAATAAAACAATCGCATTAAACACGGTAACAGTTCTTCTTCTGTAATAATAAGAAGAAAACAAGCCAAAAAAGAGCATCAAGGTAAAAAACAAAGACAAAAAAATCACCATCCCAGTAAGCCACTGAATAATGGTTAAAGCTTTTCAGGGGGGCAAATACTGCACCCCTAAATTCCCATCAAATTGAAACGCGCTCCTGCTCTGCCAACCTTCCCCGAATGTTGTTTCTCCTCTCACACCTGCAGTATCGATCACATTATAATCCCTCCGAGTCAGCTTCTTCTGGCTGTTGGCCAAGTTATAGCCATTTCAGCTGCTCCATAAATCTTCCCCATGATTTCCCCCAAATTAGGTCCCCTGTCTTCTCTCTTCACCTACGTTCCCTCCCACAAACTCCAGATTCCACCAGCCAAACACGGCTGACGGAACCTGCTTTTAAAAAGACATTCTGTGATTAGGCAATTTTCTCTAGGGGTGATGGCTGAGAAAGCCGTCAACAAAAATTCTATTTTTCTTGCAATGAGCATCTCAGATGGAGATGGATTTCTGGTGCTTTTTTTTTTGGTCTTCAACTTGCTAGACTGAATGATTGCAGAACCTGTAGGTACGTGGGTATTCGGATTCCAGGGACTGAGGGGCCGTCCTATTTCTCCTTCCCAGAGAAGGAGCTCAGTACCCTTCCCACACTGCCTGTCCACCTCACGCCCCCAAAGCCCCCAAACTGAGCCAAGGACTGGCTGAAAGGGGATCAATAGGAACACACAGGGGCCTCCCTGGTGGCGCAGGGGTTAAGTCTCAGCCTATGAAGCTGTCGCAGCTGCTGCAGCACGAGTTCGATCCCCGGCCAGGGAGCTTCCCACAGGGTGCAGCAGACCCCTCCTGTCTCCCCACTGCCCCCTCAGCAGTGGGTTTCAGTGGATCCCCCTGTTCTGCACCCCACTCTGTCTCTGGGGAGTCCTCTCACCCTCACCCCTCTGACCAGCACCCCAGCTCATCTACGCACAATAATCTTATTTAAAAAGACGTGGTCTGTAGACACAATGGAATAGCATGCAGCCATGAAAAAGATGAACTCAGGGGCCTCCATGGCTCTGCTCCCCACTCTGTCTCTGGGGAGCCCTCTCACCCCGACACCTCTGGCCTGCACCCCAGCTTGTATGCATAAATACATAAATCTTTTTTAAAAAAAGAAAGAAATGACCGATGTGTAGGAAACCTTAAAACTGTACAACAAATTCTTTAGGCCTATTTTAACAAGCAGTAATAAACCACACACAAATCTAAACCACAGTTGATAATGTATTTTTGTGCATATAAATGATGAAACTTTTATATCCATATATACTTAGGACACATGTAAATATGTATTCCAGGACATGTATAAGTATATATATAACTATAAATTATATAATTATAATATATTCTAAATCAAATAATAATTTAATAATTTAATTTATAAATTAAATGATTTATGATTAAATTATAAATTACATATTATATAAAACACTTTGTATCGGTAAACCCACATATATTTGGGTGTAGATGTGTGTTTCCATAAAATAACCAAAGAAGAAAAGCAGACAAAGAAAATACACAGAAAGTTCTCAGAAGATAGCAACTGAATGACTAAAAACAGAAAAGAAGACATTTGGCTCCCCAGCCACGGGAAGGTCTCAGTAAACTGAAACAACAATAACATCTTGTTTCGTATCTGAACCGGCAGGAGTGAGATCACCCCCCAGGTCCATGTTCTAAACATGGCAGAAGAGGGCTGGACAGCAGAAAACTGGACATTTCCCATCACTAGAGAGCTAGGGATTCATGCGCTGGAATATTTGCACAGAGATGTAGAGAATCAGCCAGAGACTTATTAGCGTCTAACACAAGTTGGGGTGAGCAGAAGTACCAGAAAGATACCAGAGAAATGATTCCATTTATGTATACTGTTCAGTTTTGCCAAAGAAATCTACATACTGTTTCTGAATACCTAATCCAGAGCAACGTTTGAAAGATGTATCAGCTTCAATAGAAAATAAATAAACAGGTAGAATGGGAATGAGTGGGAAAGGGTGTAAGAAACAGGGCTGCGTTGGTTGCTTTCTAGAATTAAAGGTGGATACTCACAGAGGGATGGATAGAGGGTAGGCAGATGACAGTTGGTCAGATAGGTAGGTAGGTAATAGGTGGGTGGATGGATGGATGGATTGATAGCAGGTAGATGATGGATGGATGATGGATGGATGGATGGATAATGGATGGATGGATGGATATATGGATGGACAGATGGATGGACAGATGGATGGATGATGGATGGATGATGGATGGAGGGATGATGGATGGATGATGGATGGAGGGATGATGGATGGAGGATGGATGGATGATGGATGGATGGATGATGGATGGATGATGGATGGAGGGATGATGGATGGAGGATGGATGGATGGATGATGGATGGATGATGGATGGATGATGGATGATGGATGGATAATGGATGGATGATGGATGGATGGATGGATGGATATATGGATGGACAGATGGATGGACAGATGGATGGATGATGGATGGATGATGGATGGAGGATGGATGGATGATGGATGGAGGATGGATGATGGATGGAGGGATGATGGATGGATGAAGGATGGATGATGGATGGATGGATGGATATGGATGGCTGATGGATGGATATGGATGGAAGATGGATGATGGCTGTATGGATGATGGAAGGACAGATGCATGGATGGACAAGTAGACAGATGGAACAGGTAGAAAGATTGCTGATGCTAGCTTACTTAATTTCTCTGAGACGAGCTACTTAATATTTATCACACAGTGAGAACAGTGTAACTGTCTGACAGACACTTTCTTTGGTGAAAACGATGAAGTCACTTCATTTTCTCAAGGCCAGTGATGTTTTTCTGTGACGACCCAGTTCCTTGGTTATCACCAAAGAACTGTTACTGGTCCCAGATTTTGTTCTACTTCTGCCCAGTGAAATGTGTTCTTAGTACTTAAAAAATCAACTTTGTGTCACTCTAAGCTGTTTAAAACTGGAGACCTGATGATGGTTCCAGACTTAAAAATAAAATCCCAACAAAAGCGAAGCTGCCATTTTGTTCTGAATGCTTTGGGTGGTATGTCTCTACATTGCTGTTGATTTGAGACATCCAGGAGTCTGGTTTTCCGTCTGTGATTCAGAGTGTGGCCATCACCGATATTGCCAAGTCAGTCTTCTGTTTTGTCTTTTGCTTCACAAGGTCATTTCAAGGTAAGTGAAATCACAGAGTGTTTCTATTAAAGAAACTCCACATCTGAAGAACATTCATGGAGAAATATGTAGAAGAGACATTTTCCAAAGCGAGAAAGCAATTGACTTTTCTGTTCTGTAAGAAAGTGTGAATTATTTTCAGGAATTGTCACTGGAAGGTCAGTTAAGTCTCAGATATAAAGAGAAATCAAATCCTAGAATAGTTAACTTCTATGAACCTCATCAACTGTCACAGAATTATTAATCTAATAGTAAATAGCCCAGAGTTATAAAAATTCAGTATTTCTGAACCCACGCTTGCCTAATTGTAAACACTTCCAGACTTCACTCCAAACAGCATGACTGCACATGACCGGTTATTCATCATCACCGTCGATTCGATTAAGCAAATCGGGCGCCCGTCCTGCACTCCCAGCCTCTGCCCTTCTCTGTAAACACCAGTCGGATGTCATCTTTTATTTACACAACTGACACCTGCAGGGCATACACACGCCTCTCTGTCATGCCTCGAAGTTTCTATCCTCTACGCTTAGCCGCAAGTTTACCGAATCTTAAAGAAATGCCAAAAAGGGGCCTCCCTGGTGGCGCAGCGGTTGAGCCCTGCACTGTGGAGCTGCCGGCAGCGGCGACGTGAGTTCGACGCCCGGCCGGGGAGGATCCCACAGGGCGCGGCAGACCTCTCCTGCCTCGCCCGCTGCTCCCCTCAGCAGTGTGTTTCTGATCTGCCTTTCTGCTCCCCGCTCTGTCTCTGGTGAACCCTCTCACGGCCCCATGCCTCTGGCCTGCACCCCAGCTTGTATGCATAAATAAATAAATGAAAACACAAAAAAAGAAATGCCAAAAAAATGGGCAGAGAGAACATGCCCCACAAGCGAAGGCTGGAAGAACAAAACAGAGACAGGAGACACAGACGAGGGTCGGAATCTGCCTCCACTACCAGCAAGGGTTCGGCTCGCTCCTGTTTCCCACCTGAGCTTTAGGAGACCCGCAGCAAGACACACACACTCACTCCTCACGCATAACACAAACGCTGAACGGTGCGGTTTGCGCGCGTGCACCTCAATCTCTTCGCGGATGAGAAAACATCAGGGCAGTTACCAAAACCACGAACGAGACGTCTCACCTTTTTGAGCTTCAGAGGACGCCGATCGACACCCCTCCCCTCCCATCCAAGTTCTGAATCAATGTCAAAAAAGGGAGATGGAGACCACGCCTTGCAGGTTCACCCCCTTCGTCCAGGGCTAAGGGACACAGTCCCGCCACACCTGGCCAGGTGAGGCACCTGCCTGAGCCCCGGGCGCGCATGTGATGCACCATCAAAGCGAGGTGTGTGCGTCAGAGGGGGCTCTTGGGGCTCCAGATGGAACCGCCTGCGACTTCAGCGAATGATGCTGTGAGGTTTATTCCCCCAAGAGCTGGCAACTCCCCAGCCCTGCAGAGACCCAGCCAGACCCTAGCCCAGCCGGCGCAGCAGGAAGACCTCGCGGCTTACTTAACAGAGAGGGCAGTGAACCCACAGCTGTCCCGAGGGGAAAACTTGCTAAAAGCAAGTCGTAAGTAGGAGCCACGCAGGGAAGGGCAGTAAATAAAACACATCGCGATTGGAAAGTCCATAAAAAGCAACTTATTCAAATATTGATGGGCCAGTGCATTATTTGGCTCAGAGGAACAGAGTCCTGCTTGTCTTGCAAAATGACATCAGGCCCTTTCTTAGCATCGCAGGGCGCTGGGGCTCTCTGGCAGTCACCTCAGAGGCGGGTTAGACCTCCTTCCACCCCCCATTGGGTCTAGGGGTCAATGTTCATAAGAGACCACCCGAGATTTGGTCTAGACGTCAAGACTGATGGAGAATGTTCGGTGCATCTCTCTGCAAGAGGCTGAATGATGAGACCTGCTACTCACACGGGGCTTTCTGGGGAGCACAGAGCAAGCTCCCGACGAGAGGGAGAGGGGTGTGAGATCTCAGCTTTCCTGGTGCTGCATGCACAGGGAGAGGGCTTCAAATCTACCCCAAAGCTGGACTGGCCTGGCTGAACCCTTCCACCAGAGGCGAACCTGGCCCTTTGCCCATCCAGCCTGGGAGAGACCCCGGGGGACTCGGTGGTCCAGATTGGTCACCAGTTCCACCTCAAAAGCGCAGACTCTCGTTCAGACCATTTCCTTTACGTCTGCGAAGTAGCCAGCTCTCAAGGACGCACCTCCTTTCCCAGGACCGTAAGGCAAACCAAGACATCCGGCCACAAGCAAGGTCAGGAGTGGGTCCCTTTTGGGTTCCAGCCAGCGTGTGCCTCCTCTCCACTCCCAGATGACAGTGAGAATGAGAAGGGATATGCTCTGAAAGCCACACTTGAAATGCATCTTCAAGGGGACGATTGGGGAGAAGAACCTCCCATCAGGCCAGGAGAAGCGAGGAAGGAGAGCGGGGCTCGGCTGTCAGATGGATAACAACATGTCCCCATTCTCACGGTTACACCTGCAAATGAAACCCAAGATTCGAGGCAACCGTGTCTTTTTAAACATGGGCATGTTTATGCCTCCAGTGTAAAGACAAGAATTCCGTGGCAGGAGTCCTGGAAGGTAGCATTTTTATCCCAGAGTTATGAATTTGTCATCTCCAGAGGTGGCAGCTCAAGGACCTTTCTTAAGCATCAGTCTCATCCCGCCCCTTAAGGCCAGACTGAAGCATGACCAGCTTTCACAGAGGATCTGTCTCCTAGAAGGAGGAAACAGAGGTCACGGACTCTCGCCAAGGACGTGCCTCTCTGGGGTGCCTTCTACCACCAGCCCACAGCGCACGAGACACCTTCAGTCCTTTCTCCAAAACCCATTCATCTTTCTCAGCAGCCAAATCCAATCAGCCCCCAGAAGAGACACAGCACACAGCACATCTCCTCTCTTGGAATTAAATCTCCTTTTCAAGTTTTGAAAAGACTCTTTCGAGTCCACCTCAAGGGCCAAAAAACAGCAGGCCACGCTCCTTCCATTATAAAGTCGTTTCCCTGTTTCTGAATTCCCACCCACACGGAGAGGACCCTGGGACGGAAAAACGCCGCGATTCGGCTGAAGTCAGCCTGTTCATTGCTGGAAATATCCCCGGAATATGTCACCGACGCAATGTTTGCCATGAGTGAGACGTCCCAGCAGAAGGGCTCTGCGTGAAAGGTAGATCGAGATTCGAACTGTGCCGTGAAAGACTCCTTGCTCTCGGAGATTTATCTAAGGAATTTTGGAAATCTCTTGGGATGTTCTTAAATAGAGAAGAAATAAGCTTCTCATCTTGGCTGTTCTCTCTCTCTCTCTGTCTGAAATAAAGTCTGTTGATTTTGCAGACTATATAAATGTCAGCAGTGGATTTCTCCTCTCTCTCTGTGTAGACAGAGGTGCTCAGCCAGCACCAAAGTTCTGGTTCCATTTTCTCTATCACGTTGACAACTTTCCTCCCTTGCCACTTCTGGAAACCACTCTATTTTGACGGAATCTAAGTTATTTCTAAGCTCTTCTTCTTTTGGTTATTTCTATTCCACATGTGAAAGAAAACATTCCACAATTCTTTCCCTTCCTAGCTTACTTTGCTTTGCATCATCACCTCCCACTCCACCCATATTGTCACAAAAGGCACACTGTCGTCCTTTTTCAGAGGTGTGTAGTATTCCACTATGTACACAGACAACATGTTTATCCACTCATCTCTTTTTGGGCTCTGGGGTGGTTCCAGGTGTGGGCTATTGTGAACACTGCCGCTATGGACACAGGGGGCATACATCTTTTCAAACCAGTGTCTTCATATTCTTCAGAGTCATGCCTGGCAGAGGCATTGCTGGGCCTGCAGCATTTTCATTTATAGTTTCATACAAAATCTCAAAGGCCGCCCTTCCATAGGGGCCTCCCCACACATCCATTCCTGCTCTCATAAGAGAGCTCTGCCACTTCTCGGTGGGCACCAGACATAGTAACAGGCAGCAGTTCCCCAGCCAGCTGCTTGGTTTATTATTTTTTTAAAGATTTACTTATTTATGGGGCCTCCCTGGTGGCGCAGCGGTTGAGTGCTGCGCTGTGGAGCTGTCAGCAGCAGCGAAGTGAGTTCGACGCCCAGCCAGGGAGAATCCCACATGGTTCGCAGACCTCTCCTGCCTCGCCCGCTGCTCCCCTCAGCAGTGTACTTCTGATCTGCCTGTCCTGCTCCCCATTGTCTCTGGTGAACCCTCTCGCCGCCCCACGCCTCTGACCTGTACCCCAGCTTGTATGCATAAATAAATAAATCTTAAAAAATAAGACTTACTTATTTATGCATACAAGCTGGGGTGCAGAGAGAAGCAATGGACCACAGGAAATTGTGATGGCTGTAGGGCAAGTTCATGTGTTTCAAGAGAATCCTGGTGGACTGATGTTGGGGGACTCAGACTGGCTTTAAGAAATAGATGACTGGTCACCTACAGCATTTTGGGACGACAAGGGTGCAGTATACTCTGATGTGACAACAGCAAGGTGGTGAGGGTGGCCCATGAGAAAGTTGGGAATTGGCACTGGCATTTTCAGCATCCTTCTGGGGGCACAGTGAGTTTGTTTATAGTGTTTAAAGAAGAGCACAGCGTGACCCCAGCAAGTGAGAGGAGAGTGGAGCGAAATGTTGACGCGCATTGCTACAGAAGCCCCCAACAGGTCCCATCGGCTTCTGGCGTCATCTCCACTCTCTCCAGCTACCCTTCACCTCTTGGAAGGCACAGACAGTCTCCTTTCTGCGCCGTGTGGAAAATTCCATCCCAGAGGATGTTTTTTCCTGCCCAGCTTGTAAGGACTGTCTCTTCTGGTGACGGCACCAATTACCCTCACAGGTTCCAGACGTGGACAAGATCCCTCGGGGGGAAAACAGAGGCCAACTGGACTCGGAATACAGGAGCCACTTCCCAAAGAATAAACTGCGCCTTGAGATTCTGTTCAGGGTCGTCGAATCCTCTTTTGAAAGTACAGCGCTGCCCCAAATTTTTACACGATGACAGCAAGGCATTCTTCTTATTCACCTCCTCTCATCTCAGTCTTCTTTCTGACACCAAAGAAAAAAATAAAGCAAGAAATTCCAAAGGAAAAAAAACGAGCAAAGGACAGTCAGTGAAATCTACGTTTACCGTAGTCTAAATGCTCGTATTTTCAGATGAAAATATCCCGTTGAAATGCAGCCACTTTGCAGGGATCACGAGACCAGGACCAGAGAATGCAAATGAGATCGTGCTGTTCACCCGCAGGTGTTTATAACCCTCAGGTCAAAAGACCAGCGTCTTCTACTGTGGCTCCTGATTCCCTGTGGCTAAGGGGATGTTCTGGGTCGAAGCATCACATGTCAAGCGTCTGCAGCACAAATCCCCCAAGAGCACAAATCCGCGGCTTATTCTGTGCGGTTTCACGCGTGTAAGGGCACAAGGCTACAGCTGCCACGTAGGTGCCTCTGGAGCATTAAAGAGAAACAAAACCAAAATACACGGAAGGAGAAGGGAAGACGCAAAACTGTCCTCTTGACAGATGGACAGTGGACAGCTGCCCACTGCGTCTGCCAGACTGCCCTCCTCAGCTTGCAGACGGAGGTGCCTCCGACGGCGGATTTGGGAGTTTATTCTATTTCCCTGACCTAGAACTGTGGCCCAGACCAGCGGTCATCTCTAAAATCAAGTGTGTTCTTGGACTGTGTGGTTCCTGGCCTTTTTCATTTTCCCAAAGCTTTGTGGCCAGGTGCACAACACAACAACAAATCCTCCTCATTTTCAGCATCCTTGGAATAACTTCTGGAAGATATCCCCCGACCCCAGTCAACGCGCTTCTGTCTTTCAGCCACGTTTGCTTCCCCCCACAATTACATGTGTTTCTGAGTGTCTGTACTGATTGACTGCCCTACAAAATAGTCTCTTTCCTAGCATTTCTGAGGATAGATGGCCAATGACCAACCATCCTCTAAAACACCCTTTTTGAAGATTAAAATAATGATCTTCCCGATTGAATATAAAAAGCTAAAACGACTCAATTATCCTTTCTGACTTCCGTGCAATTTTGTGGCCCGAGCAATTTAAGAAGCTCTCGTTTCCCCGCCCAGATGGGGACCCTTTGCTGATAAACTGACTCAAACCCAACACAGTCTCCTGCTGACGGTAAGAAGAGATGGCGGCTTCTGGCTGGGAAGACAGGCAGTATAGAAACAGAGTCTCACACCCAAGGAACCACCATCCCCGAGATTCCCCGGGCTAACTTTCAGGCCAGAGCCGAGACCTAAACTCGATTCTCCCCGACGCTTCTCTGATGCCATCATGGCACAACCTTGCTGGCGGAGGTCTCTGGCCCAGTCTTTCCCTGGAGACGCTCTGTGAGGTCTTCCATGCCACAGCAGAGGGACATTGGCCACACCCAGCGATGCCGCTGACCCGCCGGCCTTCCCTGGGCGTCCGTAATCCCGACTGTTCTTTACTGGTGTGGAGACTCGTTGGCTCCGACGAACGAAAGCCTGGCTAAAACAAACATTTGTTATGACTATTTGTTATGAAATGTTTAAGGTGCAATTGAGTTTGATTTCTCCTTCGATTTCTGTAAGGCAAGGAAGGCAGCGGCTGCATTGTCATCTCGGTAATAAATCTTCTGTGAGTTCTACCGGCACAGGAACATGAATCTTAGACTTAAGTAGTTTATGGCGACAAGTACGCTGTCTCTCCACGGCGACCACGGCCTGTATCCCATCTCCTTGGATATTGAAAAGATGGGCTTTAATTGCAAATGTCTGTAGGATGAGAGGGAGGGTTTTCTATCAATGTCCTTTAGGGGATCGATAATTTTGTCTCGTCTGAGAAACCAGTTGCATTTCGGACCTGAAATGCCACAAAGGATGCATGTTCTCCTCACTCATCTTTAAATGTCATTTTTCTTGTAGGAAACGGGCACCGTGATGCTCGGGATAAAACGCATCATCGCGAGTTCATTTCCAACTACAGAAAGCAACTATTCACGGAGAAAAATGAATTCTTAAAAACGGCAGAGGTTTCATTGTTATTCTAGGTCCCCCAAGCAAGTAAGTCCCACATGATCGCTGTTTTTGTAATTCAGTCACACCAAGCATTTTATTGGGCACTCGAAGAATAATTAAAAAATGAGACCGCACCCATCTTTAAGATCTTACAGTGTAATTGTGAAACAGAGTTCCGAGGGATGCACGGATGAGTGACTCCAAAGAACAAGCATCCTCTGTGCAGCGTGAGAGGAAGCAGAAACTGCGGTGGCAGAGAGGGCTGAGCCTTGCCGTGGAGCTGGAATCTGAATGAATGCGTAGGGGAGGGTGGGGTCGAATCCCAATAATGGGAACTCATGTAGGGCTTTGGAGAAGCAAACCGCATACCCCAAAGTTTGACTTATTGGCGAAGCAACTAAAGATCTGACTTTCAGCCTAAAGAGCCGAGGGTGGTGGAGGGGTGTTAAACTGGAACTCGTGTATGAGGCCTCAGCAGATACGCTGCATATCCCGTGTGATTCAGTCACATAAAACTGGAATGTTCAGGGCCTCCCTGGGGGCGCAGGGGTTAAGTCTCAGCCTATGAAGCTGTCCACAGCCACTGCAGCACGAGTTCAATCCCCGGCCAGGGGGCTTCCCACAGAGCGCAGCAGACCCCTCCTGTCTCCCCGCTGCTCCCCTCAGCAGTGGGTTTCAGTGGATCCGCCCATTCTGCTCCCCACTCTGTCTCTGGGGAGTCCTCTCACCCCCACACCTCTGGCCTGCACCCCAGCTCATCTACGCAAAAGTAAATAAATAAATCATTTTTAAAAAGACGTGGTCTGTATACACAATGGAATAGTATGCAGCCATGAAAAAGATGAACTCAGGGGCCTCCATGGCTTCTGCTCCCCACTCTGTCTCTGGGGAGTCCTCTCACCCCCGCACCTCTGGCCTGCACCCCAGCTCATCTACGCAAAAGTAAATAAATAA
>PVIJ01021332.1:0-18762 GCA_004024925.1 Scalopus aquaticus | reverse complement strand
CTGTCGGCAGCAGCGATGCGAGTTCGACGCCTGGCCAGGGGGAATCCCACATGGTGCGGCAGACCTCTCCTGCCTCGCCCGCTGCTCCCCTCAGCAGTGTATTTCTGATCTGCCTGTTCTGCTCCCCACTATGTCTCTGGTGAACCCTCTCGTCACCCCACACCTCTGGTCTGTACCCCAGCTTGTATGTATAAATAAATAAATCTTAATAAAAAAAATCTTCAAAAACATTTCATCATGGTTCTCTCTTGAACTCAAAAGTTATGAATGAGGAATGACTCTGACTAGTAAAAATCTAGTAAAAATAGGGCCTCCCTGGTGGCACAGCAGTTAAGCGCTGCGATGTGGAGTTGTCGGCAGCGACAACGTGAGTTCGATGCCCGGCCAGGGAGATTCCCACAGGGCATGGCAGACCTTTCCTGCCTCACCCGCTGCTCCCTTCAGCAGTGTATTTCAGTCGATCTGCCTGTGGTGCTCCCCACTCTGTCTCTGGTGAATCCTCTCACCGCCCCATGCCTCTGGCCTGTTCCCCAGCTTGTATACATAAATAAATACATCTTTTTTAAAAAATCTGGTAAAAATAGTGTATTAAATAAGTCTGTAAGTGCTCTTTCAACTAGCATTAAATGGACATTTAAATTATAAAGAAATATTTTATATTGGTAGCATTTTTCTTATTAATCCACAAAATAATATGCACCTTATTTTCAGTACCATCTTAGATTCAATTAAATACAACTAATTGGTCCATCTATTGGTAAAACTAAGCCAATTTAGTTCTGAAATACCACTGGTTAAACAAGACAGAAGCTTAATTCTCTGTCACATTATCATTTTGGGAACAAGCTATCTGTGGTTCTTGTGATTACTTGGTGTTGGGGACTGAGGCTCTTTTCATCTTGTTGCTTCACCAAATACAGAATGTTGTCTTCAACACAGCCCATGTTGGTTCAATGTTGTGGATATAATGGATGAAATGAAACAACTATGACTTCTGGTAAAATCATCAAGAGATCTTTTTTTGCCACATTCTCACCAACATTTGTTGTTTCCATTCTTTTTGATTTGGGCATTCTCACAGGAGTGAGGTTGGTTCAATGCTGTGGGAATAGTGGGAAAGGGAAGAGAATGGCATGCTTCTTTCATTTAGAGTAATAGCCTATAAGTTCCACATATTATATGTGTTTTTATCCCATTGGCCCGAATGTCATGTGACTACGAAGGAGACAAGCAAATATACTCCTTATTTCAGGCCACTTGCTTACCTGAAAAATTAGAGGTTCTATATAGAACCTCTATAGAGGTTTACTATAGAAGGAGGGGAGAATGATTTTTTTGGAAGACAAGGAACATTGATGCTCTGTTGGGGGGGGACTCTCAGGCTTTCAAATTATTAGAGTTGCCTATAGATGGAATAGATTTTTCTAGAGAAGTAGTGAAAGCCCCATGAGTAAAAGTGTTCAAGGAAGCCTTAACTGAAGACTTGGCAGTGATATCATAGAAGACACTTAAGCAGTGATTGGGGATGGGACAATAGATGCTTTTAAATGTCCTTCCCATCATATACTCAGGTCCTACTCACTAAGTCTGTGAGTCCCTGGAACCACTTGCTGTATATGGATCACTTGGCTGCTGTTATGTCCAGCATTGCTTCATGTTTGACTGCACTGCAAATGTCCAAATAAACAGAGACCTTCAGATTAAATTCTCAGTCTCCAGAGAGGAAGGGCAGGGGGTCAGAACAGCAGTAATTAGGCAGCTATGTTAATCAGATATTGATTGTCATAGGGTAGGGCTACTATGTGAATCAGGCAGAATTTGTTTAATAGAGAAATGATACTAGCTCTGGGTGCATTCTTTTACAGGTCTCATTTTGGTGGACTCCTCAAACTTCCCCATTGTTCCTTCTTTCTGAGTGCAAGCACATACAGGAGCTCACATTCACTTCTCGTAGGAGTGTGAACTAGTGTAGTCATCCTGCAGAGTAAATTTCACCACTTAGAGGAAATAAGAATATACATTACCTGTACCTCAGAATTTGCACTCTTGTGCTACACCCTCCCAAATTTATTCAAATTTGTACAAGTATATTCATTGTTGTGTTTGTAGAGGAAGGTGCATGGAAGCAAATTGAGAGTGTAACTGGAAGACTGGACAAGTAAAATGTGGTGAGTGGCCACACTTAGAAGCTTATTTTTTATTATATATTTCCTTCTACTGACTTCTGGTTTTGCTTGTTTTTTCTAGTTCCATGGTGAAGGGTTAGATTATTTATTTGAGATCTTCCTTGTTTCTAGATGTGGGCTTGTGTACTGCTTTTGTTGTGTCCCAATAATTCTGTATCACTTGTGCCACCTTTTCATTACTCTCCAAGTATTTTTAATTTTTCCTTTGATTTCCTCATTAACCCAGTAGTATTCAGTAGTATGTTGTCCAGTCTCTACATGTTAGAGTTTTTCCCACTTACGTTCTAGGATTGATTTCTAGTTTGATACCATTGTGACCAGAGAAGATACTTAATATTATTTCAATCTTGATGAATTTTTGACACTAGCTTTGTTACCCATCATGTGGTCTATCCTAAGACTGTTTCATGGGCACTTGAGGAGAATTTGTATTTGGCTTTTTTGGGGGAGTGCAGTATACTATAAATGTATAGTAAGCCCATGTGTTCTCATTTCTCATTTGAGGTGATTATTTCCTTGTTGGTTTTTAATATGGTTGATCTATTCATTGATAGAAGTAGGGTGTTGAAGTCCCCTACTACTACTGTGTTGCTGTCAACTGCTGTTTTTTAGTTTTGTTCCATTATGTTTTTTTATGCAACTTAATTTAGTGCATATATAGCAATGTGTTATTTCCCCCTGATTCATTCCATAATGTCCATTGTTGTGTCTTGTTTCCCAATTTAGCTGTAATTCTATTTTATATGATATGACTGCCTATGCCTATTTTTGGGTTCCATTTGCTTGTAAGAATGTTTTCTAACCATTTGCTTAGAGTCCATTCTTTTTTTTTTTCATAATCCATTTGGATATTCTGGAGACAGTGAAAGCTGGGTTTTGGTTTCTGATCTAACAACCCACTCTGTTCTTGATTGGTGAGTCCAATACCATTACATAAGGTGATTATTGATATTTGAAGATTTTCTACTGCCATTTGCCTTTTGTTTTCTGGTCCTATCTACTTCTATTTCTTATGGGTTTTCCTCTATTCAATTTAGATATGAGAGCTCCTTTCAACACTTTCGTAGGGGAGGTCTAATGTTTGCAAATTTCCTAGCTTCTGTTTGTCTGAGAGGACCTTTATTTCTGCTCACATCTCAAGACTCCTGTAGGATATAATATTCTTGGTTGACAAGTTTATCTTTTTGTATTTTCAATACCTCATTCCATTCTCTCCTGGCCTGCAGACTGTCTGATGGACGTCATGCAATGCATGTCTATCTCTCCCTCTTGCTTGGCAGCTGAGTTCTCTGGTTCCGAATTTCCACCACCTAGCTATGTTGCTCAACAAATAGCTTAACCTTGGAGTTTTCATTCAAAACTCTACTAAGTTTTCAGGTGGGGGCTAATAAAAGTTGTTTTCCAGCAAACTGAGTCTGCTACCTTCCTCTCTTTAGGAAACCATCTGCTGTACCACACATTTCAGTTATGTGCAGTATGCTATACAAAATCCTCTCCAAACACCTCAAACAAGGCACCAGTAAATGATTGCCCTTATCTTGAGAATGTAGCCCAAGAAGGTCCAGGAAGAAAACTACCAGTATCACTATCTTCAGTAATTTCATCTGGAATTAAGATGCAGAGCATGTATACCATTTCTCTTCTTTTTTTTGTTGTTAGTATTACTAGAGAATTTCCAATTTTGTATATTTTTCAATAACCAGTTGTTTATCTCATTGATTTTGCTATTGTTTTTCTATGTTTAATTTCCTTGATTCATGCTCTTTCCCCTATTATATCTGGTTTCCTTCATACTTTCAGGTTTATTTTTTCTCTTTTTTGTCTATTTTCTGAAGTGTTAGCTTAGATTATCACTTAGGGCATTTCCTTTGGTGTAAGCATTTGACACTATGATTTTTGCTGTCATCACTGATTATGTTGCATCTCACAAATTTTGATGTTGAATTTTCATTTCACTTGTTTATGTGACAAAGGAGCAAAAAATATACACTGGAACAAGTGAAATCTCTTTAGTAAATGGTGTTAGGAAAATTGGATTGCAAAATGCAAAAAGAGAAACTAGACACCAACTTACACCATATACAAAAATCCACCTGAAACAGAAAAGAGTCTTGAATGTAAGAACAGAAACAAAAAAATATATATAACAAAACAGGGAAAACACTTCATGAATATACTTCAGAAATATCTTTGAGGATGAATTCTTTAAAAGCAAGAAAAATGAAGAAGAATATAAACAACTGGGACTTCATCAATTTGAGAAGCTTCTGTACAGTGAAAGAGATGGTAACCAAAGCGAAGTGACAAACCACTTAATAGTTCACAGAGCATGCATCTGAAAAGGGACTGATATCACAAATCTAGAAAGAGTTCATATAATTTAAAACAACAAAAAAACACCAAAAAAATGAGCAAATGAGCTAAATAGGCACTTATCTAAATAAGACATACAGATGGTCAAAGGCACATGAAAAAATGTTCATCATCACTTATCATCAGAGAAATGTAAATCAAAACTACACTGAGATAGCCCTCAAACCTGTAAGAATGGTCCATATCAAAAATAAAAAGAGAAACAAATTTTGGACAGTGTGCAGAGAAAAAGGAGCCTCCCTAAACAGTTTTTGGGAATGTAGATTGGCTCAACCCCTATGAAAAACAGTGTAGAGATTCTTCAAAAAACTAAAATTGGATCTGCCATATGACCCACTAATTTCATTCTTAGGTATATATCCAAAGAACAGAAAAACATTAATTCAAATGGAAACCTGCATTCCTATATTTATTTGAACAGTTTTTACAATACCCAAGATATGGAAGCAAATGAAATCCCAAAAACAGATGCGTGGATCAAGAAGATGTGTCGTATATACAGAATGGAATACTACTCAGTGATCAAAAAAGATAAATTCCATTTGTGGCAACATGGATGGAAAGGATAATGTTATATGAAATAAGTCAAAAAGATAAAGATAAATACCACATGGTGTCACTTGATGTGGAGTAGGGAGAAACGAAACAATAGGTCAAACAAAAATAAATTTTAGTAACAACCATTGAAAACTGATCATAGATATGAGTCAACTGAGAAGGAAGGAAAGAAGGAAGGATGAGGAAAAGGATGAGGATAGAAGGTGGGGAAGGGCAGCACAACAGACTGTGGTGGAGGACTATAGGTGCTTTGGTGTTGGGAAAGCTATGATGGTCAGACCTGAGGGGAGAAACCCTACATTGTTGAAATATTAACAAATATGTAAAACAATGGTATTTCAATAATAAATAAATAAACGAATGAATAAATAAAAATAAATAAATGGCTATGTGAATTTGGGCAAGTTAAATAAGTGGCATTTATATTTACCAAAGAGTGTTACCTTTTGCTGAAAATTAATATAAAATTTCTTCTGTATTAATAAAAGCACTCCAAGTTTTTAAACATAAATAACTACATAAGATAAATATATAAATAAGAAAATAATGGAATTATAGAATGTAAAAAGTTCAGTAGAGAACTTGAAAAATTCAGAATAAATAATGAAAGTAGAATAGGTCAAATGGAAGGTTAAACAGTGAACTCAAAGATTCAAATCAAGAATGAACACAAAGATAGATGAAGTAAAAAAAAATATGAAGAATAAGTTTGAGAACTATCTGACTCCATGAAGAAAAGAAATATAAGAATCATAGGTCCCAAAAGAGGAAGAGGGAGAAAAGGGAACTGAAAAACATATTTATAGAAATAATGGAAGAAAACTTGTCAAGCTTAAGAGCTAAACATACAAATATGGGAAGATAAAAGAACACCAAAATATTTAAACAAAATGAGACTTACAGCAAGACATATAGTAGTAAAACTTCCAAGAGTCCAAGATGAAGAAAGAATGTTAAAACTGATGAGGGTGAAGAAACTAACATATAAAGGAAACCCAGTTAGGTTAAAATCAGATTTTCCGGGAGAAACACAATGGGTAAGTTTTAATAGCATTGATATTAAAAAATACCACAATGTAAAAATTGCCAGTCAAACTGCAGAGTTCTTCATATTTAAGGGAGAAATAAAGGCCTTCTAACACAAACAGAATTGAAAGAATCTTACAACCACTATAGTCCCCTTTGCAGAAATATTAAAAGTAGGTTTAATGTCCAAACCAAAGAGAGGAGTAAACACAAAGAAGCTAAAAAGGAGAAGTTAAAAAGGAGTTGTACCAGTGTGTCCAATCTGACCACTAGTTACTCTGCTAACAAACATTAAAGAAAATACATATATGGTTGATAAATTTTACACCTGACTTTTACCAATGGACAGATCAACTATACAGAAAATAAACAGGGACATAATTGTCTTAAGCAAAGAATTAGAGCATGTGGTTTCTATCTGCTCTATAGGGAACTATACCCCTAAAAAGCCAAATATACATTTTTCTCTAGTGCCATGTATCATTCTCCCACTCAGAACAAGGAATGAAGTAGAATAAGCCAAATGGAAGATCAAAATAGTGAACTCAAAGACTACATACTAGGACAGAAGACAAGTACTATAAAATTCATGAAAACTAAAATCATACCAAGTACCTTCTCTGACCATAATGGTATTGAACTAGAAATAACTACAAAAAGAAAGCAGGAATTCTGAACAATATACTAAAGAGACTGAACAATACACTTAAGAAAAGCCACTGATTCAATGAAAGAATCTAAGAATCAATAAATACCTCAAAACAGATGATAGTGAGCACAAAATCTCCCAGAATGTATGGGAAACAGCAAAAGAAGTATTAAGAAGGAAGTATATAGCAATACAGGCCCATATCAAGAAAAAAATTAAACAACCTAGTCTCTCAAGGAATTAAAAAATGAACAAAAAACACAAAATCAGTAAGTGGAAGTAAATAATTAAAGTTACAGTAGAAATAAATGAAATACAAACAAAAAAAGACAGTTCAAAAGATCAATGAAACCATGAGCTAGTTCTTTGAAAAAATAAGCAAAATAGGGCCTCCCTGGTGGCGCAACGGGTTAAGCACAGCAGTATGAAGCTATCCAGAGCCACTGCAGCACGAGTTCAATACCTGGCCAAGGAGAATCCCACATGGAACAGCAGACCTCTCCTGCCTCGCCCGCTGCTCCCCTCAGCAGTGTATTTCAGTAGATCAGCCTGTTCTGCTCCCCACTCTGTCTCTGTGAATCCTCTCACCACCCCACCTCTGGCCTATACCCCAGCTTGTATGCATAAATAAATAAATCTTTAAAAAATAAGCAAAATAGACAAACCACTAAATATGCTGAAAGAAAAAAGTGAGAAACTTAATATCAAAAATGAAAGAAATGATAACACACACTGCAAAAATCTAGAGTATAATGAGATTACTATGAACATTTATATGCAAATAAGTTTAGCAACCTAGATGATATGGACAAATTCTTAGAAATATACAATGTACCGAGAACAAATATGGAAGAAATAGAAAACCTGAAAACCCAGTCACAAGCAAGGAAATTGAAACAGTAATCAAAACTCTCACCAACATAAAGCCTTCTACCCAGGACCAGATGGCTTCACAAGTGAGTACAGACTTTCAATTATTGAATAAATACCTATCCAGCTCAGAATACTTCAAAAATTTGAGAGTGGGAATACACCCAAACACATTATCTGAGGTCAACATCACTCTTATACCAAAAGCGAAGATAACACATAAAACTACAGACCAATCTCACTAATGAGTACAAAAGCAAAAACCCTTAATAAAATCTTAGAAAGCCAAACCCAACAATGCATTAAAAAGATTATATATCATGATCAGGTGGGCTTTACACCAGAGAAAGAAGGATAGTTCAATATTGGAAAATCAGTCAATATAATTACCACAGTGACATAAAGAAAAATGAAAAAACATAATATTATATCAATAAAAGCTGAGAAAGCATTTGATGAGATTCAACATAATTTATGATGAAAGTTCTTGAAAGAAATGAAGATAAATGGAACATACTTTAACATAATTAAAGCCATATTTGACAAACCCATGGCTAGTATTATCCTTAATGTTGAAAAACTGAAACCCAATAAGCCAATAAGATCTGGTACAAAACAAGAATGTTCACTCTCATCATTACTATTCAACATAGAAGTGGAAGTCCTAACTAGAGAAATTTGTCAAGAGAAAGATATAAAAGTAATCCAAATTGGGGAAGAAGTAAAGCTTTCACTATTTGCAGATGGCATGATAATATACAGAGAACCTGAAAAACTTCACAGAAAAACCAATTATTAAACATATTCAGCAAAGTGACAGGTTACAAAATGAATACACAAAAGTCAATTCCTTTCCTATATGCGAACAATGGGTTTGAAGGGGAGAATTTTAAAAAACATCTGATTTACAATCACACCAAAAATAATTAAATACTTAGGAGTAAATATAACAAAGAAGGTGAAGGATCTATACAAGGAAAAGTATAAGATATAAATCAAAGAAATATAAGGTACAAAGAAATGAAAGATATTTCCTGCTCATACATTGGAAGAATTGACATTGTCAAAATGGGCATCCTACCCAAACAACTTAATGCAATCCCAATAAAAATTTCAATGGCATCGCCCAAGAAATGGAACAAACAAAATTCATAAAAAACCACAATGCGCACAAATAGCTAATTATTCTCACTAAAAGGGAGAAAATGTTGGCATAATTCCAGACTTTAAACTATACTATCAAGCTATAAAATTAAAGCATATGGTGCTGAAATGAAAACAAACACAAAGAACCATGGAATAGAATTGCAAACCCAGAAATAAACCATACATATATGGAGAACTTAATTATGGTAAAGATTCAAAGAACATACTCTGGAACAAGGAAAGAGGTTTTAATAAATGGTTCTGGGGAAATTGTATTGCCGCATGCAAAAGAATGAAACTAGACTACTCCCTCACACCATACAAGAAAATCAACTCAAAATGGCTAAAGTAGTTGGTTGATATACCTGAAAACATAAAAGAAAACAGACAAAACACTCCATGACATAAGCTTCAGAGATATCTTTGTGAATCTTTCCCCAGTAACAACTGGGTGGGGGAAGGAATATAAGTAATTGGGATTAGGACTAAATCAAAAACATTTCTGCACAGCAATAGAGACCATAACTAAAAGATAAACTCTACTGGAAGAGAGAAAATATATGGACAGCATACATCTGACAAGTGACTGATACCGAAGTTCTACGAAGAGCTCATACACCTCAACAAAAAGAAGACAAATAACCCAATCAAAAACTGGGCAGAGGAATTAAACACACACTTCTCCAAAGACATACAGATGAACTTCAGGCATATGAAAAAATGTTTCTCATCACTTATCAGGTAAATGCAAACCAGAACCACAATGAGATACCACTTCACACCTGTAAGAATGGCCCATATCAAAAAGACCAGCACCATCAAGTACTGACAAGGGTGTGGAGATAAACCCTCTTACGCTGTTGGTTGGAATGTAGACTGGTTCAGCCTTTATGTAATGTGGGCGTTTTTCAGAAGAATAAAAATGGATCTGCCACAGGACCCAGGAATTCCACTCTTAGATTTCTACCCCTCAAAGACCAGAAAAACAATATTTCAAAAGGAAGCATATACTCCTATATTAATAGTAACACTACCTACCATAGCCAATATATGGGAATAACCTAAGGGCCCCAAAACAGGTGACTGAATCAAGAAGCTGTGGTATAACCTGCCAGGGGACTACACCCCTGATATAGTATGAGCTTGACGATCCAGAATCCTTCTACCACTTCTACCATTGCAGCCAGACCATCACCACTCTACTAAGTGCCAGGTGATCATGCCCAGACTGGCATCAGAGCAGGACACACCAGCATCACCCCACTACTGCTGCCACTGCTGCCTGCTCCCTGACACTCAGCAGTGGCAGGAAACCAGGTGAGCATGACACACCTGGATCAGAAGAGGAAGAAGCACTAGTATCCGCCTGCCACTGCTGCCATAGCAGCCAGCTCTCCATCACTCCACAAGGCACCAGTTGAGAAATGCCAAGCCCAGCAACAGAGGAGGATTCACACATATCCAAATGAACACCACTACCATTGCAGACTGCTCCATCCCAGTCCACAGTACCAGGTGAGCATGCATCACAAAGCATTAGAGGAGGAGGAAGCACCAACATTCCCAGTGAAACCACTGGGCTCATACTCCAAAGTCAGGGGAGTAGACCCTGATTATAGCCCAGCCAGTTTGGAAAGAGGAGCAGAATCTATACCCACAGTTGAATAACACAAAAACTTACAATTGGATGAAGGAAAAACACAGCAAACTGCTGCACAAGTACTCTGGGGAACAAAATATTACATGATAGAATAAATTTCCAGAACCAAACCACAAAAAATTGAAGAGCTAGTCTTATAAGATGCAAAATGCATCAGATGCAGAATTGGAAGATTGCAAAGAAAATGTAAAAAACAAAATGAATGTCATTAGAAATAAGATCAATGAACTGAAGACCAATATTGAAGTCCTAACTAAAAAAAAAACAAAAACAAAAACATGGAGATTTAGAATATGGATTCTTCTCTACTGAGGAGATGAAAAATACAAGAGAAATCAATGGTAGAATAGACCAAATGGAAGAACAAATCAATGTACTTGACAATGTAAATGAATACCCAGGGAGAAAAGCAAAGAGAGAAAAAAGATTTAAAAAAAATAGATGAAATACCCCAAGAATTATCTGACTCTGTGAGAAAATGAAATATAAGAATAGTGGGGATACCAGAGGGAGAAAAGAGAAAGAAGGGAACAGAAAATATTTTAAAAGAAATAATGGAGGAAAACTTCCAAAAACCAAAAGAGGGTAATAAATGTAAAAATCCAGGAAGGGAAAAGGACACCAGGATACTTAAGCAGAAAGAGACATACACCAAGATTTTTAGTATAAAATCTCTACAGAGTTCAAGCCAAAGAATAGTTAAGCTGCCAAGGTGAAAGAAATATGTAACTTATAAAGGCACCATGATATGTCTAACATCAGACTTCTCTGAAGAAACACTATGTACTAGGAGAAAATGGAATAAATGTTCCAAATACTTAAAAGATAAAAACTTCTAGCCAATAATACTCTGCCCTGCAAAGCACTGCTTCAAATATAGAAGAGATATAAATGTTTTACAAAGAGAACGTGAAGGAGTTTGCAAACACTTTCCAAAAAAACCTGAAAAGAATCCTTACATCTAACCTAAAAAGAGGAATATACACAAAGAACTGCACAAGGAAATAGAGCCAAAAACACTAAGAACAAAATGACAGCAACATATTTTCACATATCAATAGTCACTGTAAATGTAAATGGACTGAACTCACCAATTAAAAGGCACAGAGTATCTGGCTAGATCAAGAAACAGAATCCAATTTCCCCAATGAACACAGGTGCAAAAAGCCTCAGGAAAATCCTAACAAACTGAATAAAACAATCATTAAAAAGATCATACCATGTGGGAATGCAAACTGATCCAACCACTACAGAAAACGGTGTGAACGTTCCTCAAATTACTAAAAATGGATCTACCAGATGACCCAGCAGTTCCACTCCTAGGAATCTACCCAAAGAACACAAAAACATTAATTCAAAAGGAATTATGTTTATTCCCCCCCTATGTTTATTGCAGCACTATTTACAATAAGATATGGAAACAACCCAAATGCCCAAAAATAGATGACTGGATCAAACGATGTGGTATATATACACAATGGAATACTATTCAGCAATCAAAAAAAAGATAAAGTCATGCCATTCAGAGCAACGTGAATGGAGGTGAAAGGGATTATTCTCAGTGAAATACGTCAGAGGGAAAAAGAAAAATATCAGGTGGTTTCACTTATAGGAGGAATATAGGAGAACCAATAAAGGATCAGGAAAAAAACAATAAGAAGAAAACAAAATTAACAGGTAACTATAAATCAGAGACATTCTACAGGGGAGGGGGAGGAAGATGGATCAAAACAAGGGAAGGAAGAGCACAAAGGACTATGGTGATGATTCACAGGTGAACTGGTGGTGGGAACATTAAAAGGACTACACCTGAAAGGAGAAATCAAACATTGCACAAAAATGAACAATGATGTAATATATAAAAATAAATATATATAAAAAGCAAATATGACCAACTATCCCCCTCATTTCTGAGCATACATGCAGTTCCTCCCATCAAGAGGTAGAGTCACTTTTCCCACAGGAGGGGAAAGCGCATTACATCTGATTCTTGTAGGCATTCAGTCAGCATTTACTCCAATGAACAAATTTTATTTAAAAGGATTTGTACAGACATAAATCTCAGTTTTCAATGAGCAGAAATCTTATTTTTCAATGAGCAGAGGAACCCTTTATATTATGAACACACAGACACTTAAAACTACAATTAAGGAAGGGAAAACATCTCCCCTCCCCAGCCAAGGACTAAGACGTGGAACTAAAATTTTTCAGCCAGCCAGTCCCATCCCTATTCCGTAAGTCTGATGGTGACTTAGCTAGAGAGCTTGGGGAGCTGTTATCTTTTCTTTGGGGGTGAAGTTCACTTGCATAATCCACAGGAAAGGGGATGGCCAGCAGCTGACCTGAGCTGAGACTGCCTTATAGAAAGGGGCAAACCCAAGAGAGAGAAGGATGCATGGAGAGCAAGTCTTACCCACCTCCATGTGTAAAATTGTTAATGTGTAAAATTATCAGTGGTTTCACTTATAGGAGTATTTCCAATAAAATCTCATACAAGTTACACCACTACTATTAAATATAGTAATAGAAATCCTAACTAGAGAACTAGATAAGAAAAAGATATAAAAGTATTCCTAATTGGGAAAGATGACATAAAATTATCATTATTTTCAAATGACTGGTTATATCTATAGAGTCCTGTCAATTCTCCATGGAAAAAATAATCAAAACAATCAGTTTAGTAAAGTGGCAGGGTATAAAATCAATACACTAAAAATCAGTTGCTTTCCTATATATAAGCAATGAGATAGAGGAGAAAGAAATTAAGAAATCACACTTTAGAAAAAATTCCTAAGAGTAAACCCAACAAAGGAGTTGAGAAATCTATACAAAGAAAATTATAAGCAGTTAAAAAAAATATTTCCTGCTCATGGATTGGAAGAATCTACACTGTCAATATGGCTTTTCTACATGAAGCAATAGGCAAAGTCAGTGCAATTCCAAAAAAAAATATCAATAGTACTTTCCAAAGAACTGGAAAAAGCACTGCTGAAATGCATAGGAAATAGCAGTAGGCCCCAAGAGGCCAAAGCAATAATGATGTATAATAAAGAGCATGGAGGTATCACTCTTCCACACTTCATACTGTATTATAAAGCCACAATAATCGAAACAGCCTGGTAATGGACAAAATGGACACACAGAACAATGGAACAAAATTGAGAACCTAGAAATAAACCTCCACCTATTATATGGACAGTTATCTATGACAATAGGGCCAAGAACATACACTTGAAAAAGGACAGCCAGGGAAACTGGACAGCTGCATGGAAAAGAATAAAACTAGAGTTTCACACCATATCAAAATCAAATCAAAATGAATAAAAAGCTTAGATGCAAGACTCAGAACTATAAAATGTATAGACCCAAACATAGGTAAAACTCTCATGACTTAAGTTTCAATGATATCTTTAGGGATTCATCTGCAATAGCAAGAAAAACAAAAAAGAACATATACAACTGAGACTACATCAAACTAAAAACCTGCACAGAGAAGGAAATCATGACCAAAATGAAAACACACCCTAATGAATGGGAGAAAATATTACACACTATACATCTGACAAAGGACCAATATTGAATACCTACAAAGAACTCATGTAAGTCACGAAAAAGCAAACAAATAATCCACTGCAGCACAAGTTCGATCCCCAGCCAGGGAGCTTCGCACATGGCGCAGCAGACCTCTCCTGTCTCGCCGGCTGGTCCCCTCAGCAGTGTATTTCAGTGGATCTGCCTGTTCTGTTCCCCACTCTGTCTCTGGTGAATCCTTTCACCACCCCATACCTCTGGCCTACACCCCAGTTCTTGTATGCATAAATAAATAAATCTTTAAAGAAAAAACTAACCTTTTAAAGCTGACTATAAAAACAAAGCATTGGGTTGGGGGGGTAGTGTGTGGGAGTGTAAAGTACAATGTGAGAAGGAAGCACAATGGATTGTGGTAGTGGACTATGGGTAATTTGGTGGTGGGAACTCTACAGTGGGAATACCTGGTGGAGGTATCTTAATATTACCTCAATTAAAAATAAAGAAAAAATTGCATCATTGTAACAGCAGATAGAGTTCAACATTCAGTTATGATTAAACATTCAGTTATGATTCAACATTCAGTTATGATTAAAAACTCTCCCCGAAATAGGAATTTAAGGAACATACCTCAACATACTAACAGGCATATGTGACAAATTGCAGTTCATATTATACATAATGGGGAAAAATGAAAGGTTTTCCTCTCCTATCAGAGATAAGAAAAATATGTCCACTTTCACCACAAGTACTTGACATAGTATTGGAAGTCCTAGCTAGAACAGTTAAGCAAGAGAAAGATATTAAATGAACCCAAATTGGGTAAGAAATAAATTAATCAGATAAAATAATATACATAATCCCCCCAAATATTCCACTAAAAAACTATTAGAAACAATAAATCAGCACAGTGATGTTGTAGGCTACCAAATCAATATCACAAAAAAGTGTTTTGTTCTTATATAAACGACAAACTAGAAGGAAAAAAATCAAGAAAACAATCTCATATCCTATTGCATCAAATAGTATGAAAAACCTATGTATAAACTTAACAAAGGTGGTGAAAGACCTGTCCAATGACGTTAAAAGTTATTGTTCAAAGAAACAGAAGACAAAGAATGGAAAGACATTCCCTGCTAATGAATTAGAAGAATTAACATTGTTAAAATGCCCTCTCATCTAAAGTAATATACAGATTCAGTGTAATCTCTATCAAAGTTTCAGTGACATTTTGCAGTGAAATAGATTACATTACTGAAATTTATATGGAACCACAGAAGATCCTATATAGCCAAAGCAATCCTGACAAAATAATGGAATTATCACATTCACACACACTTTAAATTTTATTACAGTGCTATGTAATCAAAAAAGTATCATATTAGAATAAAATAGACACATAGTACAATGAAATAAGATTGAGAGCCCAGTAATAAATCCACACTAATTATGGACAGTTAATCTATGACAGAAGAGTAAAGAGTATACAATGGAAAAAGGAAAGTATCTTCAAAGGGTGTTGGTAAAACTAGATAGCCATATGCAAAAAGTGACACT
This sequence comes from Scalopus aquaticus, assembly GCA_004024925.1. Taxonomy (NCBI): domain Eukaryota; kingdom Metazoa; phylum Chordata; class Mammalia; order Eulipotyphla; family Talpidae; genus Scalopus; species Scalopus aquaticus. The sequence continues at coordinate 3,209 of PVIJ01021332.1, read as the reverse complement.
AGACCACTGTCTTACACCACGTACAAAAATTAACTCAAAATGGAATAAAGTCTTTAAAGATCTGAAACCATAAAAGAAATGGAATAAAACAAGCAGTTCGCTTCATGAAACTGGCTTCAGGGATGATTTTAGGTACTCAATTCCACAGCAGGGAAACTTAAATAAAAATAATTAAATGGGGCTACATAAAATTTAAAAGGCGGGCCTCCCCTGTGGTGCAGCGGTTAAGTGCTGTGCTGTGGAGCTGTCGGCAGCAGTGACGTGAGTTCGACACCCGGCCGGGGAGAATCCCACATGGCGCGGCAGACCTCTCCTGCCTTGCCCACCGCTCCCCTCAGCAGTGTATTTCTGATCTGCCTGTTCTGCTACCTGTTCTGTCTCTGGTGAACCCTCTTGCCGCCCCACATCTCTGGCCTGTACCCCAGCTTGTATGTATAAATAAAAAATAAATCTTTAAAAAAAATTTAAAAGGCGCTGCACAGCAAAATAAACAATCATTAAAATGAAGAGAAACCTTACTGAATGGGAGAAAATATTTGCATCTCATAAATACCCCCCACCCCAAACACACTCAGGTTGACTCACATGGCTTCCATCTGAAATGTCTGAAATAGCAACAACTTTGGGAGCTGCCTTTTAGTAGTATCAAACTTTGGAACACATAAAGGATGAAATAAGACTCATGTATGCATGAAAAAATAAAAGGGCAGGGAATTGGAGTTAGGTTTTCACATCAGACTGAAAGGTCAGCGATAGGCCTGAGGGAGGACGAGAGAGGGACAGGTGGACAGATTGATGAGGGTGGTTTACTGGATGGATGGCTACTACTGCACAGTTTGGGGAAAGTTCCGAAGGCCTGCTCTGTTAGATCAGGAGGTGCAGTCTTCTTTTTTTTTTAAATATATATATTTTTTGTTACCTATGTCTTTTACATTTTGTATACCCCTTGGGTAACCCACCACCAATTCACCCATGATCCATCTCCGTGGTCCCTTGTGTTTTTTTCTACTCCATTTTGTGCCCTTATTCTCCCCTCCCCAACCCCCCCCCCCGCTGAGTTTCTCTCTCCTATTTGGTTTCCTTATAGTCCTGTTATAAGTGAAACCATTCGATATTTTTCTCTTTCTTTCTGGCTTATTTCACTGAGTATGATCCCCTCTAATTCCATCCCTGTCACTGCAAATTGCATGTATTTATCTTCTTTGAATGCCATATAGTATTCCGTTGTGTATATGTACCACATCTTGATGCAATCATCTATTTTTGGACATCTGGGTTGCTTCCATACCTTTGCTATTGTGAACAGTGCCGCAGTGAACATACGGATGCACGTATTCTTTTGGATTAGTGTTTTTGTGTCCTTTGGGTAGATTCCCGAAAGTGGTATTGCTGGGTCGTATGGAAGCTCCATGTTTAGCAGTTTGAGGAATCGCCATACATCTTTCCATAGTGGTTGGATCAGTTCACATTCCCACCAACAGTGTAGAAGAGTTCCTTTTTCTCCACATCCTTTCCAGCATTTGTTGTTGCCTGTATTTTTAATGTGTGCCATCCTCACAGGTGTGAGGTGGTATCTCATAGTGGTTTTGATTTGCATTTCCTTGATTATAAGTTATGTTGATCATTTTCTCATGTATCTGATGGCCATTTGCTTTTCTTCTTTGGAGAAGTGCCTTTTTAGCTCTCCTGCACATTTTTTGACTGGATTATTGGCCCTGTTTTTGTTGAGTTGTGTGAGTTCCTTGTAAATTTTTGTTATCAGTCCTTTATCGGATGTATTGTGTGCAAAGATATTTTCCCAGTTGGTAGGGTGTTTGTTAGTTTGGGTTAATGTCCCTTTTGCTGTACAGAAGCCTTTTATTTTGATGTAACCCCATCTGTTTATCTTGTCTTTCACTTCCTTCGCTTTGAGGGATGTGTCTTTCAAGATTTTGCTGAGATATATGTCGTGTAGAGTTTTGCCTATATTTTCTTCTATGAATTTTATGGTTTCAGGGCCTCCCCAGTGGCGCAGCGGTTGGGCGCTGCGCTGTGGAGCTGTCGGCAGTGGCGACGCGAGTTCGAAGCCCGGCCGGGGAGAATCTCACATGGTGCGGCAGACCTCTCCTGCCTCACCCGCTGCTCCCCTCAGCAGTGTACTTCTGATCTGCCTGTTCTGCTCCCCACTCTGTCTCTGGTGAACCCTCTCGCCGCCCCACGCCTCTGGCCTGTACCCCAGCTTGTATGTATAAATAAAATAAAATCTAAAAAAAAAATTTCTGGTTTCAGGTCTTACGTCCAGGTCTTTTATCCATTTTTGAATTGACTTTTGTGCAGGGTGTGAGGTAGTAGTCTAGCTTCATTTTTTTGCATGTGGCTGTCCAGTTTTCTCAGCACCATTTATTGAATAGACTGTCCTTGTTCCACTGCATTTTCTTTGCTCCTTTGTCAACGATTAGTTGTTCATAGATATGCTGCTTTGATTCTGGGTATTCTATTCAGTTCCATTGGTCTTTCTGTCTGTTTTTCTTCCAGTACCATGCTGTTTTAATTATTATGGCTTTGTAGTATAGTTTGAAATCAGGGAGTGAAATTCCTCCATTTCCTTTCTTTTTAGTTAGGAGGGCTTGAGCTATGCGAGGTTTTTTTGTGGTTCCATATGAATTTCATCAGTAGTCAATCTATTTCTTTGAAGAATATCATTGAGATTTTTATTGGAATAGCATTGAATCTGTATTGCTTTTGGTAGGATTGCCATTTTGATCATGTTAATCCTTCCAATCCATGAGCAAGGGATGCCTTTCCATCTTCTTGTGTCTACTTCTATTTCTTTCAATCAACAGTGTTTTATAGTTTTCTTTATATAAGTCCTTTATAACTTCTGTTAGATTTATTCCCATATATTTGATTTTTTTGGTTTTGATTTTGAAGGTGATGGATCTCTTAATTTCTTCTTCTTCAGAATGTGTGTTTGCATAGAGGAATGCTACTGACTTTTCTGTGTTGATTTTGTATCCTGCTACTTCACTGTACTGGTCTATTATTTTGAGTAGTTTTTCTATGGAGTTTTTAGGGTTTTGTATATATATTATCATATCGTCTGCAAATAGAGACAGTTTAATTTCTTCTTTTCCTATTTGGATCCCTTGAATGTCTTTCTCTTGTCTAATTGCTCTGGCTAGGACTTCCAGTATTATATTGAAAAGTAATGGTGAGAGTGGACATCCTTG
>PVIJ01021331.1:0-18762 GCA_004024925.1 Scalopus aquaticus | reverse complement strand
CCACGCACACACACACCCCACGCACACTCACACGTGCGCACACACACACATACCGCACACACACACACACACACACCCTGCCTGTTTGCCATTTGGCAAGTGCTCCTGAAATTCTCCTGAGCCTCCAGCAGGGGCGCTGTGGGCAGGCTGGTGAGATGGTGGCGCCGCCGGAGGTTTTCAGGAGGGTTTTTAGCGGCAGATCTGCACCCCCCAGAGGTAGTGGCATCAAGCCGCGACGACCAGTGGTTTGGTCCATCTTTTAATTAAGTGTATTTATTTACTTTCTTACATCGTTCATTTAGGGACAGTCCTTGATTTATCCTCCCAGGTGTGGTGCCTGTGGCCCCCCCAATCCAGCCCCCCCGGACCGTCTGTCTCCACAGCCCCAGGGCTCTCCCTCCTCCCCTGCTGTGGGCCTCAGTCTGGGGTCACCTTGCAAGTTTTGTCTTTTCTCCTGACCCTTTATTCAGTTTCTCTGTGTTCCACCTATAAATGGAACCATGTAATAGGCGTCTTTCTCCTTCTGGCTTATTCCACGGAGCATCATCTCTTGCAGCCCAAAATGTTGCTGCACATGGCCTGAATTTACCCTTTTGATGGCTGCGTAGTATTCCATTGTGTCTATAGACTACATCTTCTTGATCCAGTCATCTGTTTTGAGGCATTTGGGTTGTTTCCTAGCTTTTGTAAGTAGTTGCTTGGCGTTTTTAAAAGAATAGTGTCACGTGGCATAGACTAGGACAGAATGAAACAATTGAAAACATCAGACAAAGCCACGAAGGTGTCAGTTGGTGAAACTTTATACTGAACTGCAGTATATGTGTGAGCTTCTTATAAATGCATTTATGACTGTGAGTGGCATTCAAAAAGCTCAAGATGACCAGTTTTAGCTATCCTGAAAGTCCTTTAGACATTTGAAGAAAAAGAACGTGTGGCTGGATGGGAGTGGGGGGTGGGGGACACGGCCCAGGAAGTGCAGGGGCCACAGTGTCCAGTCCAGCACAGCTTCCTGGCCCTCTGTGCTTTCTCCTCCAGAAATGGTGCTTCTACGTTCTTTTATTTTTTTTGAGATTTATTTATTTATGCATACAAGCTGGGGTGCAGGCCAGAGGCGGGGGGTGGGAGGATTCACCAGAGACAGAGTGGGGAGCAGAACAGGCAGATCCACTGAAATCCACGGCCGAGGGGAGCAGCAGGGAGAGAGGAGAGGTCTGCTGCTCCCTGTGGGAAGCTCCTTGGCTGGGGATCGAACTCGTGCTGCAGTGGCTCTGGAGAGCTTCATGGTGCTGCACTTAACCCGTTGCGCCACCAGGGAGGCCTGCTTCTTCGTTCTTGATGGCGAAGATGGCAGGGAGAAATTAGGGGGGAGGGGTGTATTGGAGCTAAGTCGGGAGTAATCCAGGTAAATCGCGTCAGCATATGCAGGCCAAGGAGCTGAGGCCGTTCCTTGAATAAGCCTTGTGGGTCTGGACCTTTTTTTCCCACTTTTCTCACCCATTTGACACAAGAGTGTCCCAAGGGTGACGGCAGACAGCCATAAGGGAGGAGCTGGGAGCCCTCTCGCGCGCCAGGATGGCAGGTTCCTGCAGCCCTCCCCCAAACTCATCAAGGCTCAAAGTGGGGGCTTCCTTCACTAAGGAAAACAGCAAACTGTTTCCTGGGGTCACAGCTAACAGCAGGGCCACTGCGGGGCGGCCCTCCTCGGCCTGCGAGGCAAGCCTGTGAGTTCTCTTTCAGGTTCTCCTATCAGGATGATGAAAACCGACAGCTGACACCCCCCGAGGAGGGCAGGAGAGACGCCCGGCTGTCTCCAAAGAAGGGTTTCCTCCGATCCGCCTCGCTAGGTAAACACACCGCACTGTCCAGAAGTGGCCGCGAGTGGCCACCCCTCGGGACACTGGTCAGGCACCTGGCGATGACTGAGAAGCCACGTGGCCAGCCTCACACCGCCCACACGTGGGCTGGGCTGTTCCAAAACAAGGAGAAAGACCACCAAGGGCAGGGCTTGCTGGGCTGGGACGTGGACATATGCTGCAGGGTATGTCTCAGAGAAAGAAGGAGGGTAAAGAGGAGTCCGCTCACCATCACTGTTCCTTGTCCCACCTGGGTAGGACCGCTGCAGACTGTGTCTTTTCCTGCCCTCAGTCCGGGTCTTCCTGTGCTTGCAGGTCGAAGGGCTTCCTTCCACCTGGAATGTCTGAAGCGACAGAAGAACCAAGGGGGAGACATCTCTCAGAAGACGGTTCTGCCCCTGCATCTGGTTCATCATCAGGTAGCCCCCACTTTTGGACAGGCCTTGGTCACCCCCAGCGAGACAGCCCGCCCCGTGCTTATGGACAAATCCCCAAGGTCCCTCCTGTCTCAGAGTGCTGCTACCGCCCAGCCCGCAGCCCGCGGAGGGCCTCTCCGTGCAGGGCGGGCCCTCCGGATCCCAGTGAGTGGGGTGGGGAAGGGCGGCCTCTCCAGACCCCCGAGCTTCCCAGGGCGGCGCCCGCTCCTCCCCAAGACATCCGCAGAGCTGCCCCTAGACATTTAATCCGCTGGAATGTACAAAAACCCTCCCACTGAAATACAGAAATGACCAAAAAGTCTGCCAATGACGTGGTCAGGGGCAGGGAATGATCCCCAGGAAAACAGGTCCAGGGAGACCGGCCAGCCGACGCAGCTCTGGCGCGGCGACTCCCCGGCACGGAGCGTGTCCTGCACGTCTCGGAACCAGTGGGGCTTTCAAAGAATGACCTCAGGCCGACCGCTGTCCTCCAGAGTCTGCCAGCCTGCGCGCCTCTTTCCTTACGTATCCCTTCACCGCCCGCCTGTGCGTGGAGCGGCCTTTTATGCCCAGAGGCATTCAAATGCTCGAGTGTGTGGTCAGCTCAGGGCGGCAGTGCGGCTCGGCCACGGTGATGTTACTTTTTTTAGATATTATGCACACAAGCTGGGGTGCAGGCCAGAGGTGTGGGGCAGTGAGAGGGTTCACTAGAGCGGGGAGCAGAACAGGCAGATCGACGGAAACACACTGCTGAGGGAGCAGCGGGGAGGCAGCAGGGGTCTGCTGCACCCCGTGGGAAGCTCCCTGGCCAGGGATCGAACTCTCACCCACAGCTGCGGACAGCTCCACAGCGCTGCATTTCACCCATTGGGCCCCCAGGGAGGCCCCCAAGTTGATGTTATTTCAGCTCGAAGAAAGAGGTTTTGCCGAGTCTGTGTGGCATGACCAGAATTCATAACATTTGCACTGAACGTTCTGGAACGTTTACCAGAGCTTTACTTGCCTCGGGTCCCCAGGGCCACTGCAGACCAGGAAGGTCGCGGAATGCACCTCAGAAGGGCCGAACCGCCCTGGGTCCGATGCGGTGGCAAAGGCCGCGGTCGCGGGTGCCTCCGGCAGTTGGAGCTTGCTGGACACCTCACGTGCTGGGACAGAGGGGCCTCCGCGGCCCTGTGCGTCACCCGCGCTCCCCGTGTCTCCGCAGGCGCTGGCCGTGGCGGGCCTGAGCCCCCTCCTCCAGAGAAGCCGGCCTCCCCCCGCCCTCCCCCGGCCGTGCGCCACGCCCCCCGCCACGCCGGGCCGCCGGGGCCCGCCCCCCACGCTCATCCCCACCCTGCGGCTGGAGGGGGCCGAGTCCAGCGAGAAACTCAACAGCAGCTTCCCGTCCGTGCACTGCGGCTCCTGGGCCGGGGGACCCGCGGCCTGCGGCGCGGGCAGCAGCGCCGCCCGGAGGTCCCGGCCCGTGTCCCTCACTGTGCCCAGCCAGGCCGGGGCGGCCGGGCGGCAGTTCCACGGCAGTGCCAGCAGCCTGGTGGAGGCGGTGAGTGAGCGGAGCGAGTCCCGGGGCAGGGAAGGTCCAGGGCGCGGGGCGCCCGCGGGGGCTCTGGGGAGGGGGCCTGGCCTCGCCCAGAGGGGCTGGCCGCGAGTGTCTGGCCAGGAAGACCCTCACCGCCCGCGTGAGGACGGTGTGAGACGCAGAAACTCAGGCGCTGCTCCGGCACGCGGGAGGCTGGGCCGGACCAGAGGGCGGAGGACGCCTCTGGGCCAGGGAACCCCGGGGGCCTGGGCACAGGTCGGGGCGTCCCACCCGCTCCAGAAGCAGGCGTGGGCCCCGGCGCGCTTGTCCGCACAGCCGGCCCGTGCGGTCTCCGGCCTGGTTGCTCTTGGACTCGCCTGGGAGCTTTGGCTGGGGCACATCACGCGGGCGCTTCAGCCCTGGACCGATGCCCCTGCGCGGCCGGCCTGTCCCGGCCCCGCAGGGCCGTGTCTCCTTCTCTGCCCCCGCCCAGCAGCGAGGCCGTCCTGGCGGCCTCCGCAAACTGCCCCGCGGGAGGGCGGCCGGGCCCTGGGAGCCGCTCCCAGCACCAGCTGACGGAGGGCGCCGAGCAGCCCGAGGTGGCCGCCCGAGGCTCGGGCCTGTCGGCAGCCGCGGCACGCAGGCCTGGAGCAGCTAGACCCGAGGCTCCTCCGGCAGAGGCTTTTCGGGGCTGCCCCGTGGGGAGTGAGCCCCCACACACACGCCCGCCAGACAGCGCACAGCCTCGGCGGTCCAGGGCGTGGGCCGGCCCTGGCCAGGCTGGCTCTGCGCACCCCTGGCCTCGGTCACCCTTCTCGGGCCACAGACCACCGAGCGAGCCCCCTCGCGGCGGCGCCCGGAGGGCCGGGCACACCTGAGAACAGGCTCTGCTCGCGCTGAGGGGTGGGCGGGAGACTGAGGGCGCCTGTCGGGGCGAGTGGGGGGCGGGGGTTGGAGCGCCCGGCAGGCTGGGGGGGGTGCCCGCTGCCGCTCTGGCCACGCCCGCGCGCTGGGCGGGGCCACCCGCAGGCGCCGTGACCCCCCGCACCGGGCAGAGTTCGTGGGCAGCGTCCCCGAAGGAGAGGGGCCGTTTCTCGGAAAGGATCATACGGGCCATCTAGATGCCAGGAACGGGGAGAAAAGGCAAGGCGGGCCGGCCTCCTGCCCCCCAGCCCACAGCGCCCCGGCCCCTCTGGGAGCTCGGTAACGGTCTGGGGGCGCCCCCGGACATCTGCCTGCCCCCCGGCCCCCACAGCCCTGACTCGGCGTCTCTGCTGCTCTCCGCGGGCGCGCGCGCACGTGCACACACGCGTGTTCCTCCACGCGCGCAGCCGCCGCCCCGTCGGGCAGGGCCCCGCGCCCCGCGTCAGGACAGCGCGTTCCGGGACGGGCGCCGCTCCCTGGCTCTTCCTCACGCCCGCCCCGCCCTCCAGGTCCTGATCTCAGAAGGACTGGGGCAGTTCGCGCAAGACCCCAAGTTCATCGAGGTCACCACCCAGGAGCTGGCCGACGCCTGCGACATGACCATAGAGGAGATGGAGAACGCGGCCGACAACATCCTCAGCGGCGGCGCGCGGCAGAGCCCCAACGGCACCCTCCTGCCCTTCGTTAACTGCAGGGACCCCGGGCAGGACAGCGCAGGGGGCGGCGGGGCCGAGCCGCGCGCGCCCAGCCCGGCGCGCCAGGACGGCAGGGCCGGCGCGGGCAGCCTGGAGTAGCCGGGCGCGAGAGGCTGCGTTTTTTATTTGTTTCGATGTTCCTAATGGGTTCGTTTCAGAAGTGCCTCACTGTTCTCGTGACCTGGAGTTAACCGGAACAGCGTCTTCATTCATTTCGTTGGGACAAGACGCAGAGTTGGGTGGTGCGGAGAGTCAGCTTTCGGGGGACGAACGCAGCGACCCCAGTTTGCGTCCACAGAGGTGGAGTGGTGAGGAGCAGGCGCGGCCAGGGAGGCCGAGCTGGGGCGACGCCCGCCTCCCCCCATTGCAGACCGCGCCGGAAGGCGGCCCTCATGCATGGCAGAGAACCTGGCTCGGCGGTACCCCTCAGAGAGGGCCTCTGTCCAACGGGTGTCTTTCAACTTTGCTTGTAAAAAAAATCATTTTGCACATATTCTGTATGAGCCTCTGTCTCCATAGAGCGGGCCCCTGTGGATTTGCAGAAGGAAGTGGAGGCGAACTTGGCGGGCCAGCGCCCCAGGGAGGAGGCGGCGGCGGGGGCGGGGGCTGGGGGCCGGGGGCCAGGGGCGCACAGCTGGCAGCTTCACATGGGCCCCCTCTGCCGCCTGCGCCAGGCTCTCCGGCCTCAGCCGCCCAGGACGGGGCCCGCAGCCGGCCAGCCTCGGGCAGGGGCAGCTGGTCAGGGCGCAGGCCGGGGAGGGCCGAGCTGCCGGGAGCCCCTCTGTTCTGTGGTTTGACATTTTTCTGGGCAGCATGTCGCAGCTTTGGGTTTCTTGTTTGGTTTGGGTTTGGGTTTGGGTTTTGTTGTGTTTTTTTTAATTTTGTTTTCCCAAGGGCGGGGAGGAAGGAGAGTGTTTACACGGTTTGAAGCCACACACCTACTGTTTCCACTTCTGCGAATGTCAGTCGGGTTTGGCTTGTGTTATTTAAATGGTTGTGGTTTCCTTTTCCGACGGCAGTTCGAGAGAGCCGCCGCAGGAGTTATACCGGCGTGTGCACGCCCGATGAGTTGTTATCATTTCCTTAGGTAGCGGCCAAAAAATGTTTGGTTTGATTTTACGGTTTAAAGGTAATCGGCAATGCACTTGGTGTGGTCCAGCACATGTGGGTGATTGAATTGGGGTCTCTTCAATGCTGGGGGTCTCGGTCGGCGCCGGGGAGAGGACGCATGTGTGTGACGTGCCTGCAGTGGGTGTCTGTGTGCGTGTGTCTCGCGTGTGATCGGCACCCGCGCCAGGGCGCCCAGGAGCAAGTGCGAGTACACGGCTTCCCCTTTCAGGCTGGACTGTGGGGAGATCTGAACCTGGGGCCATTTGAAAGCAAAAACAAACCACTGTCTCTGCTTCTGAAACGGGAATCAGTAACTCTTTGCATTTTCTGTCCCACAAGATATGCAAAAACAATGCAATAATATTCACTTTAAAAATACAATTGTGAGTTGTGTTGGCATTAAAACTGTATTTAAAAAAAAACAAAAGAAATTTAAAGAAAAAAAACTCAAGAAGGCATTTTGCTTCGATCTATTCCGTGTAATGTTTTATTGCATCGATAATGTTTCTGTTGAAGAAACCGTTATACTTGAATTCAGGTCAGTTTCAGTATTTTACAAATATTTTTTTAAAACTGAATTGCAATTGTGCCAAGCGAATATAATGAATTAAGTTTGTTTTTGAATTCACTTCTTGTATATTTTGCTGCATGTAAGTAAATCATTTTGTATTTGGAGTGTGACAAGGTTTGCCTTGAACTCGTAAGTGCTTTTTCTCTGTGGTCGGGGGAACAGGAAAGATTTTTCTTTAAATTTGTACAATGAGCAAAGGTTCGCCAGTGTAAATCCTTACTCTGCTGCCCACGAACAGGTTTGGACATGACTGTTTTGCATATCTTGTGTTCGCTTCTGTTTCCCTCGATCTCTTCACGGCTCTCTGGCAGGGACCCCCGCCCCCCATCTTGCGCGAGAGGCCGGGACTGTGTCGTCCCGCTCTCCACTCCCCGCTCTGCTCCCTGCTCTGATTTGGAATCTCTCTGAGATCAGCCCTCACCAGGAGGGGTGCGGGAGACAGCCTCTCCCCTCCCCTGCTGCGCTCAGCACAGAGGAGGTGGCCGCCTTCCGCCCCGGTTCCTGGGGCTTGCTGCAGGGGTGGAGTGGCTGGCTGGAGGGTGGGCGGCCGTGGCTCTGATAGCCTCTCCCCAGACTCAGCCAGCAGGCCCGGAGAAAGGCTGCCGGGTCGAGTCTTGGCCCATCCAAAGTCAGCTCTGTCGGGCTGCTTTCTCCGCCCCTGCCTCACTCCGGCCACGGAAGGGAGCAGGACGAGGGAGGAAGTCCAGGAGCTCACAGTGGTGGTGGAAACAGGTTTGGGGAGCAACCTCTTGTGCCCTTGTGCGTCTCCACAGAACAGGCTCCGCCACTGTTTCCTCCCCAGGGATTTCAGCTAGAAGGGGCTGGCTTGGGGGGAGCAGGACCCTGCCCGTCATCCAGAATGCGCCGCGGGCTCGCTTTCTGCGCCCCCTCAGCCCTTCTCGGCACTCAGACGGCAGCCCAGAAAACACAGCGGGGGCCTCCTCCAGGACGATGAGCTTTGATGAGCTTTGTCTTCACAGACGGCTCGAGAAGTCCTTCCGGGCGAACCACCGTCTGGAAACAGCCTTTCCTCGTGTTTCTCCAGCCCAACCATTCAGACTTTCTTGGCCCTTTGCGCTGCCGTCAAGGTCTTCTAGAACCATCCTTTGTCCAGGTCGCCAAACCATCTGCCACTGTGCGGCTGAGATGCTGGGAGTGATGAGCAGGAAAGCGCTTCGGGGCAGACATCTGCTTCTTACGGGGCATCTAACCCTTGGGTAAAAATTTGGACTCTTAATTGAACACACACATTCAGCCTTTGCGTAGAGCCCTCTTCTTATCCCTTTGAGCTCGCCGCCCATAGGATGACATCCGCTGGCCTTGGCGTGAGCTGCTGGCTGGGCCCACGTCAGCCCCTCCAGACCCTACCCAGGACGGCCCCACTCAGCCCACAGCCTCCCCCTCAGAGGTCAGAAGCACCCAGGGCAGCGTGCGGGCTTCCTCCCGGCGCCGCAAGAATGGCGGCAGCGTAGCTTGCCCCGTGCTGCTGTGAAGGACGGGAGGCCCGGCGGGGAGAGCCTGTCCAGGGCGATGGGTCTTCCCTGGCCTGGCTGCGCGGCTGAGTGGGCGAAGCTGACCCGATGCCCACTGTTACGACCGGTCGAGTCAGCCCTGGGTCAGCCTCACCTGCAGTGCACAAGGCCGTGTTTACTGCCCACTGAAATAGGGCTTCCCCAGGGCCTTGTAAAACAGCCGTCACATCCTCTGGAAACCACTGGTTGGGAGGAGAGAAGCGACCGCGGGCTGAGGCCCGAGGCCCCGGAGCGCGGTTGAATCCCGGGCTCTGGGAAGCTCTTTGTTCGCCTCTGACGCGCGCCAGCCTCTTGTTTATTTCCACGCCTTTTAATACTCATTCACGTGCATGGCTCCGTCAGCAGAGAAATCGCCAGCTGTCTCCTTTCTGCCTGCTCCTAGAAGATTCTTTTGGTCTTGACATGAACAATAGGAGACGCTTCCCTACGCTTTGGCCTGGTGTATGATTTTCTCTCTGCATCAGAAACTCCGTTAGAGCCCCCTCTCGTTTCCCGGGGGGCTGAGCTCCCTCAACCGGAAGCCCAAGTGCAAAGGCGCAGAGCCCTCGTGCTGCCTCGTTGCCCTCTGCGTCCCTGGTTCCAAGCTTCAGGGCTTTGTCTGGGGAGAGCTGCCCATCAAGCTCTCCTACCAGATCTCCCGATCGCTCAGCGGGCGATGGGAGGCAGCGCAGAGACACGAGTCTCAGTGCCAAGGCAGTATCTTGCTGGGAAGGAAGAGCCCTGAAAAGGCTGAGCTTGGCGGCCATCCCAAAGATGCTGGTGGCTTTAGGGGTCGGTGCACGCCCCTCATCCCTAGAATATTGTACCTTAGATTGGGCGTCGGCAGCACTTTGGGGAGCAGGGGGTTTGGCCTCTCCAGCCAGAGCCCTCAACACCGCTGAGGGGATGACGCCATCTCCATCGCTAGGCAAACCGCAGTGCCGCTGTCCTAGAGACAGAGTCCAGCAAGAGGTCGGGGCAAGGACGGTCTGGGGTGAGGAGACCCATGTTCAAGCTGCAGCTTTGTCCGAAGCTGGCTGAAGCCCGGTCAGCTTTGTTTTCCCAAGGGAGCTGCAGCTGGGGGTCTGGGGCCGGGGCCAGCTCGGAGCCAGGGGAGAAGCGGGGCCCAAAGGGCAGGTTGGACTCCCACGTTCTCCACTGTGCAGATCAGCCAGCTGTGCTGGGGGGCTGACGCCTCAAAGAGCTGCACGGTTTCGTCCTGGCCTCGTTCCCCAGCCCGGCAGCCTTCGGGGACTGTGGGGGCTCACCCTGGTGTCCCCTGCTGGAGTGGGGGGCACCGGCCCCAGTGGGAGGCGGGAGGGGAGGCTCACCTCCCGTGGGGAAGCTCAGGCATCAGCGCTAGGTTCTCGGGAGCTCCCATGCCCTCAGGGCCGGGACTGCCCCCTCCCGCCCCAGCTTTTCTCTCTGGCCCCACTTCCTGCCCCTCCCCCGAGAGATGAGACTTGAAGGAGCCCTGTGGGTGCGCTCAGACCCCCAAGTTTCCTTTGTGAAACCCCTTCTGGCCTTGGCGTTGTTTGTTTTCATCCCAAAGCAGTGAAGCGTCACTGTGGAGACAAGCACCCACAAACACGCATATGCGCGCGCGCACACACACACACACACACACACACACACACACACACACACCCTACTGGGCAGGGCAGGGCTAGATCAGTGGTTTTCTCCTCCTCTCAGAAGAGTGAGCTCTGTGTAGAGAGAAAAGGACAGAACTGCAGTCCCGGGGGAGTAGCGTGTCTGACCACTGATTATCACAAAACACGGGGCTACCTGCAGCGAGGAAACACTGTGACTCCTAAATCTAAACTGCGCCTCACACAACCTGGCGAGGCTGGTGCCAGCACAGTGAGCGGGCGGCTCCGGCGTGGGGAAAGCCGCTGGGCCTGGCGGGGAGAGAGGCCGCAGGGGCCCGGAAAGCTGAGCTCAGCAGACCAGCTCCCCACGAAAGCAGAGTCAGGGCCGCCGCCTGGGAAAACCCCGTTTCTACTGACAAAAAGGGGAAAGGCAGACTAGACAGAAACCTGAAGCGTTCCATCCCCGGCACCAACTCCTCTCCCCCAGATCTGAGGCCGGCCTTGTACAGGTGCTCCCCTCCTTTGAAGGGCATCCTACACCCCAGTTTTCAGACTCCAAACCGTATGACTCAACCCACCTCTGAGAAAAGGTGGCGGGGCCACCCACTATGGACCAGACATTTATTACAAATCTGCCCAACAAAATCCCCTGTGCCCCGCACACCGCGGCATCTCACAGCATCACGTCGCTGTCGGGGCCTTGCCGGGAGCAGGGGCTGAGGGGTCTCTCTGTGTGAGATCACAGGGAACGGACAGCATGGTTCCCACGCACGGCGCGGCCTAGAGCTCTTGTTCCGAAGTCCTTGGAGCCTCAAATTTATCAGCAAGGGGTTAAGGGGCCCGGCCCAGGCCCGGCCGCCTCTCTGCTGGGAGCCCGCAGGCAGGAGGGCGAGGGGACGAGGCTCCTCTCTGCAGAGTCCCAGCGGCCAGGCAGGTGGGGTCCGTGGCTCCTGCGCCCACCCTCGCCCGCCCAGGGCCCCCCAACCCGCAGAAACTGCGCCAAGCCTGGCAGGGAAGACAGAACCCGCGCTCGGACCCACAGCCTTTGCCAGGCTCCCTGGGACGCACGTCCGGCCTGGGGCAGCGCCTCTGCCCACACACCGCACCCCCTGGCATCAAGGAGCACCCCAAGCCTCACACAGGGGCCCCTCTCTTGGCTTCCGGCCAGGCTGAGCCCCCCCGGTAGCCGCTCTCCGGTCTGCCCGGAGCGTAAGCCCTTCTCGGGGACGGTGGCGCGGGCCTGGCCGGGCGGCCGGCGGCCAGGCTGGGCACACCGGGAGGGCGGCGCGGAGAGGGCCTGGGGCTCGGCTTTGTGCTTCAGTGCCCAGAGCTGCTCCTCGCGTCGGCGGCGCGGACGAAGCCCCTGCCCCGTGCCCCCTGCTCGGGCCAGCTTCGGCCCCAACGACTGTTCCGCGCTGGTCCTCAGACAGATGCGGGAAGACGGACGCGCCCCCGCGGCCAGCCCTGCCGCGCGGCCCTCACTGTCCCTCCAGGTTCCACGACCCAGCCCACCTTGTAGATAGCGCTGTACAGTTTGTAACCGCCGATCGCCCGTGGCAGAGGCCTCGCCTGCTGCGCCTCCTTACCTCGAGAAGGCCTGGAGTCTGGAAGGGCAGCCTTTCAGGAGCATGTCAGGGGCATCTCTGCGTGAGACACTATGTATATTCCTGTAAGATTGCATTTTTATCTAAGGAATGATGTTATTTTAAAAACAAACAAAAAACACCAAAAACAAGAATTGCAAATAAATTTCTTAACAATGCTACCTCGGTTCAATTGTATCTTCCCTCTTCCAAGTCCTTCTCTCGCCTGTTTCCTGGAGGTCACGAAAACACAGCTACTGCTCAGCTCCCCGGCTCCGCGCCCCGGTGGGGAGGAAGCTTGGGGTTCGCACGGGGGTCCGCGTCCAGCGGGGTCATCGCTGAGCTTGTTTGGGTGATTCTGTGGTCCCTCTTCCTTCCAACGCGAGGGCTAGTGGGAAAGTGGACAAGATTTGTCGAGGAGAAAGAAGAGGAGGAATTAAGTGGATAACCCATAAAGACAGAAGTGCTGTCTCCCAGATATTTTTGGAAGGCACAAGGCTGGTTTTGAATGAAAGATGGGAAGAAGGGAGGAGGAGGAAGGGTGCGGAGGGGGAAGGAGGAAGGGCAAAGACAAGCCCACACTATTAAAATACTTTGAAAGCCAGAAAGATGTAGGGTTCTTTCCTTTGGGTTGTTGAAACGTAAACTGAGTCAGCCAGCTTCCAGAAGAACTCCCTCCGAGAAACAATTTATTAGACACAGACATGCAGGTGTCTTTGTTGGCTGCAGCTGCAAGAGCAGAAATCCTGCCCCTCGGCATGGACGTCGACGTCCTTTCGGGAATTACAGGACATCACCCAACCTCCTTAGCTCCGCTGGAGCCTCCCTCTGGAGACGGGCGTGAGGATAGGAGAATGGGGTGGAAGGGCTGGGGAGCGCGACCCAGCTCCCCCGACCCCACAAGGCCACGCCCTCAGTGCTCACTGTCCGAGGCCGTCCTGTCAGCATCTTCCTCAGAGGCCGGCCGAGGCCTGCAGCAGGCAGCAGGGCGGTGTCCCGGCCCAACGGCACGAAGGAAGAGCAAAGAAGAGAAGCGCTTAACTGACGTGAGGGAAAGGGCCCGGACTGGCCAGGACTCAGCCACTCCTCAAACCCCAAGGGCAGGTGCAGCCCCTCCAGAAATTCTACCTAATGTTCTCAAAACGTCAGGCTTGTTGTCAGGAAAAGAGACGATCGGAAATATGTTAGAGCTAAGGGGGCCATATTATCTGCTGCCCCAAACTGTCGTGAATAAAGAGGCCTCCGTCCTAACGAGACTCTGGTCGGGGGCCTCCCTGGGGCGCAGCGGGTGGGCGCGGTGCTGTGGAGCTGTCGGCAGCGGCGATGTGGATTTGACGCCGATGTGGTTTTGACACCCGCCCAGGGAGCTTCCCACAGGGTGCAGCAGACCTCTCCTGCCTCCCCGCTGCTCCCCTCAGCGGTGTGTTTCCATCCATCTGCCTGTTCTGCTCCCCACTCTGTCTCTGGTGAACCCTCTCGCCGCCCCACGCCTCTGGCCTGTACCCCAGCTTGTGTGCATAAATAAATAAATCTTTAGAAACAAAACAAAAACAGACCCTGGTCACGCAGCTGGGTGTCTGCGTGGCTGCGAGAAGCCAGCGGGCTGGCACTTGGTGGACAGAGTCCCCTTACCTCTCGCCCCTGAAGTCCTAAGTACCCACATAACCTCAGAGTGGCCTTTTTTTTTAAGACATTTATTTATTCATACAAGCTGGGGTGCAGGCCAGAGGTGGGGGTGGGGTGAGAGGACTCCCCAGAGACAGAGTGGGGAGCAGAACAGGCGGATCCACTGAAACCCACAGCTGAGGGGGCAGCGGGGAGACAGGAGGGGTCTGCTGCACCCTGCGGGAAGCTCCCTGGCCGGGGATCGAACTCCGGCTGCAGGGGCTGCGGACGGCTTCATAGGCTGAGACTTAACCCCTTGTGCCCCCAGGGAGGCCCTCATAGTGGCCTTTTTAAACAGACCAGGTCACGTCCCACTCCTGCTCTCAGCCGCCCAGTGCTTTCCTGGGGATTAACATCCGAGTCTCCCCATGAGTCACATGACCTGCCCTCGTCCACCTCTGCTCGGTCATCACTTCCCACCATCGTCCCCTGCCCCCCACCTCCAGCGCCCAGCCCTTTGTCTAGCAAACACAAAACATTCACCCTCAAGCCTCACCGGCCATCAGATGTCACTCTCCCCTGGGCGCACCCTCCCCTGCCTGCGGCCGGCTCAGCGGGCGTGGCCAGTGGGGCCCCTGCAGGATGTGGGATTTCTCGCCCCAGTTGCTGTTCTGTGGCCGCTGCGAGGTCGGAGGGGCCGGGGTGCTCACCTGCAGCCCTTGCAGGCCCCTGAGGGCGCCCCTAGCTGAGCGGGCTGGCCTGCCTGCTGCCCCTGCCTGGGGCGGGTGCAGCGGAGGCTTCTAAACTCTGCTCCTCCCTGCTTCCCTCCCCTCACCCTGGAGGCAGCGGGAGCTTTTCCTCCTTGCTGGGTGGGTGTTCGGTCCCTTTTTATAAGTGCCCGTTCTCTGTGCTAAAAGCTTCCCGTCCCCTGGCAGGGTTTCTGCCTCCTGCTGGGCCTTGGCACTGGCCTTTGGCCTGGTCTAAGGAGACCAGCGTCAAAGATGGAATTTGGGAATGGGTTTGGCCGTGTGCGAGGGGTTGAGGCCGTGTCTGGTCAGCGGGAGGCTCCTTATCCTGGACACGGGGTGACATCCCAGCCGATTCGGGATCGCTTGTGGCTAGTGTGGGAGGGGCTACGAGCCGGAGCCTCGGGGTGCTCGGCCACCTGCCGTTGTTGGGGGCCAGGCAGACCCCACAGAGTGGGCTGATTTTCCTGAGTGTGGAGCCGCCCCGATGGGAAAACACAAGTTCAGGGTCGCGGCCAAAGCAGCAGAGAGCGCCGAGGGAGGCCTCATACAGTCTCTTAGTTCTTACGACCACAGGGCCAGTTTGCTCAACACCCAGCAGCTGAGCGCCGCGACCGACCGCAGCTGGAGGCTCCGCCTCTCCAAGCTGCTTACGGGCAGGTCAGGACACCGGCTGAGAGTTAAGGAGACCCTGAAACTCGAAGTGGGGAAATCTGGTGGGACTCAGATGAAACAGAGTGTCTCAAATCCCCACGCCACCCTGGCGACCTCTCACAGTGGACAAAGCGCAGTGTGACCACGATCCGCCTTTTGCTGGAAACTCTGTGATTTCCCCGGGGGCAGGGCCTCACTGCCCTCTGGACCCACTCCCCTTGCCTCTGGCCACGAGACTCACACCGCAGTGGGGCGTGGATGTGCTTCAGGCGCTTGGGTGACCCAGGAGGAGGCGGCTGATCCGCTAAATCTCAAGACTTTCCTAACATACCCGCTAGCAGGCGCGTGGGCATCGGAACCCCGGGGGGTGAGCTGAGAAGGGGCCCTGTGATCTGCAGCCAGGGCCCGCTGTTCCTCCGCACGCTCCGGAGAGTCCTCTGCTCCTCCAGGTCAGCTCTGACGCCCCAGCAGGCCCTGGGTCCCTGCGGAGCAGCCACACCCATCTCCTAGCAGCCCCTCAGCCGGCAGGTGGGAGCTGCCTTCGGGACTGCCCCTCCCCGGTGCCCTAGAGTCCTCCTTTTACCCCTTCTCCAGGGCACCGCCTCTGACTGGCTGCCAGCCTTGCTAATGGGCTCTCCGTTATGGCCTCTGCCCCTGACCGAACCCTGACCAGCTCTGCGTCTCGGGCCCGTCTTCCCTCTGCAGGAACAGTCTTCACCGCAGAAGCAGATGCTCACGCTCCGCGGCTGCCCGCTCCGGCCGTGGCCCTGCAGCCAGACGGGACCCTCGGAGGCAGCCTCCTTCTGGGCCTTGAAATGAGGCCGGTGACGCCGCACCCAGGACGGACCCGGGGACGCGGCATGCAGGCCTGCTTGGGACAGAAAGGCCTCGGCTCTGCGTCTCCGTGAGCCCGTCCGAGAGAAGCGTCGGCACGGCCGGCACGCCCTGGAAACAGCACCAGGAGGCCGCGAGCCGCGGCTGGACACCACCCGCCCCACGCCCACACTGAGCCCTGGGCGCCCAGCACCGGTCCAGGCGGGGGCTGCCGGCACCTCTGGGCTCTGGTTCAAGTCTCCACTGCTCCGCAGGCCCAGAGTGGACCCTTCCCTGCACCGATGCGGCGTGCGCTGGGCGGGGCCTCGCACAGGCGGGTCTGCCCCCACCCAGCTGAGCCCAGAGGCCTCCAGGCCACGCTGCCCACCCTAGACAAGCCGGGGCAGCTCGTGCCGGCAGGGTGTGGGGCGAGCACAGCAAGCGAAAATCTGCAGCTGTGTGGGCAAGAAAGTGCCCGCAGCGCAGGCCCCGCTGGTGGCCCAGAGAAGCCCAGGAGGGGCCTGCTGCAAGCGGGGAGCGTCGGGCCAGCTCCGGCCTCTGTGGGGGCTCCCGAGCCAGCGGGAAGGCAGAGCAGCCGTGGCCCCAGCCCCCGGCACCCCCGCTAGGACCCCATAGACCGTGAAGCCCAGCGAGTTGCTCCCGCCGAACCTTACCCCGCCCGGCTCCAACACACTCCCTCTCCCGGCGAGACCCGCCCAGGCTGACTCACTGGCCACGCAGGTGAGGCCGCGAGACGGTGCCCAGGCCCGGGAGCGGGGAACCCGCCTGCAAGTCCAGGCGAGCACTTCCCTGTGGGCGCCTCGCAGGTGCTGCCGCCTCAGGCCTCCTGGGGTGCACCCAGGCGAACCCCACCATGTGCTTCAAGCTTTTGCAGTCAACTTTCCAAATACAGCAGGAGTCTGTGCTCTGCGCACCGGGGACAGAGGCCCGGCCCAAGAAGCGCCTGCCCTCACAGAGCACCCACTCTCGGGTCTCCCCAGAACACTCGGCCGCAACGCGGGCCCCAGGGCTCCGGCGAGGCCGGCAATGGGCAGAAACCGGATGGTGGGAATCTCCTCCTGAGCACACAGGCCCCAGAATCTCGTCCGGGACAGATGCTGGACCCCACACTGAGGGTGCCGCCTTCCCACCCGCACGGCCAAGCTGGGGGCTGGAGGGCGGGCGGGCACCTCGCAAGGGGAGGAGGGCCGGGGAGGGCGGGTGCTGAGGAGCGGGCGGCCTTGGGGCCAGGGAAGGGGCGGGCAGGAGGCCCCGCTGCTGACGGCCAGTAGCCCACGGGACGTGCGTCCGTCCCCCCACCAGCCCTTCCTGCTGCAGGCCGGGAGACCCCGCCCTCACCTCCTGGCAGCCTTGCGCTCTCCCTGCGGTCTTGGGGCCTATGTTTTCCTTATCCCCTTCCAAGTCTAGCTGGATTGCAGAGTGAAGTGGATTATTATGAAATAAACAATAAACAAAGATCTTTCCTTTAAAAAAAACAAATTTAGGGCCTCCCTGGGGGTGCAGGGGTCAGTCTCAGCCTATGGAGCTGTCACAGCCACTGCAGCACGAGTTCGATCCCCAGCCAGGGAGCTTCCCACAGGGCGCAGCAGACCCCTCCTGTCTCCCCGCTGCTCCCCTCAGCAGTGGATTTCAGGGGATCTACCTATTCTGCTCCCCACTCTGTCTCTGGGGAGCCCTCTCACCCCTGCACCTCTGGCCTGTACCCCAGCTCTTGTACGCATCAATAAATTTTTTTAAATAACTGAATTTTCCCAGGGAGAGGAATCGTCTCCTCTGGGTTGACAACCAAGGCAGATGCCAGAGCTCAGGCCAATCTCCTCTGAATCCTTAAAGCCCTTAGTCCTGCGGCTTCCGCAAACTCCCCCTGATGTAAAGATACTGCAGCGAGGCGCAAAGGCCCGTGGCGCAGCCGTCAGGTGCAAATTAGGGGGCACAGGTAGGAGCACGCTGCCAGGTGACCAGGGCGCCCCGCTCGCCCCACGGCCGCGCAAACTTGGTCTGGCTGCAGAGAACGAAACAAGAACAAGAACGGCAGAGTTTATTTTAGGGCGCAGGAAAGCCAAGGTGGCCGGCGCTGCCGGACGGCGGAGGGGCCGGCTCGGCGCGGGAGGCGTGGCGGGGCTGGGAGCCGCCCCTAGAGCCTCAGACTCGAGTGCCCCTTCAGGAGGTAGTGGTGGGTGCTGTACATGAAGAAGCCCGAGCAGAAGAGGATGACGGTGAGGGACACGGTGGCGAGCGTGTAGATGGACATGCGCTTCTCCATGGAGCCCCGGATGAGGCAGACGTAGGGGCCCGGGCAGTCGGCCGTGCGGCAGACCGTCAGCGGCTGGCTCACCAGGGGCAGGTGGCTGCCGACCAGCAGGAAGAGGAACACGCCCTGCGCGCCCACCTGCAGCAGGAAGTAGAGCAGGTAGAGCAGCAGCAGCACGCGCTCGCGGTGGAAGTTCAGGGTGGACTTCCCGGGCGCCGGCGCGCGCTCCTGCACGCCCGCCAGCGAGCCCTCCTCCGCCTCCTCCGCCTGCCCCACCGCCTTGGCCTTGAGTTGCTTGTGCCGGATCTGCGCCATGAAGAACTCCATGAGGAAGAAGAGGGCCAGGAAGACGAAGTAGAAGAAGTACCAGATGCCCACGACCGGGCTGCTGTAGATGGCCTCGAAGCACTCGACCAGGCAGGGGTAGGAGATGTTGCCGTGGCACCAGAAGTCGTCGTGGATGGACACCCAGGGCATGCGCACCACGTACACCACCAGGCCGTACACCGCGATGAAGCCGAACCACAGCTGCCGCCCGAAGTAGTAGCCCTGCTTGTCGCCGGCCACCGAGTGCAGCACCGGGATGAGCCCCGCCACCGCCGCCGCCGCCATGGCAGCCGCCCCGCGGCACCTGGGGGCGCAGGACGCGGCCATGGGGCGCGAGGAGCCTGGGCTGCTCCGCCAGCGGGGCGGGCCGGCCCCTCGGCCTCTGGGCCCTGATGGAACCGTCCACCGAGCGGCGGCGTGGCTACTCCTCTCTCCCACCAGGGGATGAACCGCTGAAGGTCGGGGTCAAATCTATTCGCATTCGCGCTGAGAGAGCCAGTCTCCCCCAGCAGAGGCCCTGCGTGTAGTGCGCACCTAAGTGCTGGAGGAGGGGGGCGGGGAGGGAGGGGAGGAG
>PVIJ01021330.1:0-18765 GCA_004024925.1 Scalopus aquaticus | reverse complement strand
CCAGCTCTGGTCGAGGCTCACAAAATCCTGCTACCACCCCTTCACATCAAACTAGGTTTAATGAAGAATTTTGTGAAAGCCATGGATCGGACCTTGCCAGCTTTCCGACACCTGCATGAAAAATTTCCTTGACTCAGCAAAGCAAAGATTAAAGAGGGAGTTTTTGTGGCTCCTCAGATTCGAGAGCTCTTCAAAGATGGCCTGTTCAACAACTTGCCGCAGGGTGATGCAAAACAAGCATGGAATGCTTTTTGCCTAGTGTCTATAAACTTTCTTGGTAATGTTAGGGCAGAAAGTTACAGGAACTAGTAGAAGACATGCTGATGTAGTATCAGAAACTTGGCTGCATTATGTCTCTAAAGGTCCACTTCCTTCATTCCCATCTGGATTTCTTCCCTGAAAAGTATGATAATGTTAGTGATGAACATTGCAAACGTTTTCATCAAGATATCGCATGAATGGAACAAAGATACCAGGGAAAATGGTCCACTACAATGCTGGCTGACTACTGCTGGGCACTCCCCAGAGATGCTCCTGGACAGCTGTACAAGAGACAAGTGAAGAAGTCTAAGAAGTAGTCTATGACTTGATTTTTTACAGGTATTAACCGTAGGCCTATTACTATTGGCATGCATTTTGTGATGGAAGCATCAACTTATTGCAGATTACAAAAAAAACTAAAGCCAAAATTAGAATTTGACTGTCATATTCGTGTTGAGCACATCCAAATTGATAGGAAATGACTAATTTTATTTCAGTAACATGACTTTTGTAAAAATTTGTTGACCAGTGCTATATATACTAGCACAAAGGGACCATCATTTTATTTATTTAATAATTTAGAAGATGAAATATATCAAGTTAGCATTTCCTTGACTGTTCTAATTATTTTAATTTATCATTTTAAGTATATAAATTATGTAAATTTGTCATATTTGAAATAATGTCTAATATCTATTATGTGACATATGTAAGTATGTCAAGGGAAATTTGATTAAGGTTTGATTATATTTTGGTATTTTATATTGCATTTTCCATAACACATAGCACGAGTTTACATAATTCGTCTTTTTTTTTTAAATCCATGTTTATTTTTCACATTATAGGTTCTCTCCCCTCAGATGCTGTCACCAGTTTTCCCATCATTGAAGTGTCCACAGTCCTCCACCACACTCTACAGGCTCCCTATTTTCTACTCTCCTTTCCTCCTTCCCTCTCCCCAACACCCCCTGAGTATCTCAGATATAAGGTCTGCTTTCAAGGGTCAATCTTAGTTTGCCTTTGATCTTTTGCTTCGTTTCTCTATATTCGATATTTATGTGTGAAAATTTCCTGTATTTATCTTTCTCCTTCTGGCTCACTTTACTTAGGATAATCCCTTCCAGTTCCATTCATGTTGTCACAAAAAAATAAAAGTAAATAAATAAAGCATACATGAAACAGTGATTGCAAAGGGGGGAAAATGCTTTTAATTTTTAACTTAATGAAGCTTACTTCTCAATATTTTCCCATCATTCATATGTCTGCACATCTATTCATTATGTACTTTTTAAACCCAATATGTGACACAAATATTGAATCAAATTACAGAAACATAGCATATAATACATTCACAAATGTCATACCAAATGTCAGAGAAAATCAAGTGAAAGAATGGCTGGTTAAAAAAATAATAGGACAGAAGAGCTAAAAAGACACTTCCTCGAAGAAGAAAAGCAAATGGCCAAAAAGAATATGAAAAAATGTTCAACATCACTCATAATCAAGGAAACACAAATCAAAACCACAATGAGATACCACCTCACACCAGTGAGAATGGCACACATTAAAAATACATACAACAATAACGGCTGGCGAGGATGTGAGAAAAAGGAACTATTCTACACTGTTGGTGGGAATGCAAACTGGTCCAACCACTATGGAAAGCTGTGTGGCGATTCCTCAAACTTGCTAAAAATGGAGCTTCCATACGACCCAGCAATACCACTCCTTGGAATCTACCCAAAAGACACAAAAACAATAATCCAAAAGGATACATGCACCCGTATGTTTATTGCAGCAATAACCAAGCAGTAGCTAAGGTATGGAAACAACGCAGATGTCCAAAAATAGATGATTGGATCAAGAAGATGTGGTATATATACACAATGGAATACTATTCAGTGTTCAAAAAAGATAAACACATGCAATTCGCAGCAACATGGATGGAACTAGAAGGGATCATGCTCAGCGAAATAAGTCAGAAAGAAAGAGAAAAATATCAAATGGTTTCAGTAACAGGAATATAGGGGAACCAAACAAGAGAGACACCTAGGAAAGGAGGGGAGGATAAGGGTTCAAAATGGAGTAGAAAAGGGCATAAGGGGCCACGGTGATGGGTCACGGGTGAATTGGTGGTGGGCTACCCAAGGGGAATACAAAATGTAAAAGGTACAAATAACAATAAAAAAATAAATAAAATAAAATGTTGAGTTTGGATGAGAGAAGATATACAATCTTTTAAATGTTAAATGAAAGCATATATTTTTTAATTTAATGTGCTATAGGCCCAAACTAGTAATCAGAAGCAATATATTCCAACAACAATAACAAACTTACCTTGGAAATATCAGTTGAAAAAAATACCATGGTCATCTTAGCTCTTGATGCTTTTAAGATAACACATGATAAATTTTCTTGATGCATTATTTTCATACAATCTACTTGTAGAACTTATCTGCAGATGACAAAAACCCCTTTTTACATTGAAATACTCATGAGCAACTAAAAAATATCATATTCTGGGCCATAAACCATAACTCAACAAATTTATAAGAACAGAAATAAAACAAAGTAAGCTCTCAGACTAAATAGAATTAAACTACTGCTATCTTCCGAAATGGTGATATAGGAGGTTTCTGAACTCACCTCCTCCCCAAAACACACCAATCTACAGCTACACAAAGAACAATTTCTTCTGAAGGAAATTCAGAAATTACAGAATAACTCCTACACATCAAGTTAACAAGAAAAAAAATCACAACAAAATTGGTAGGGAAGGTTGACACACATACTCACCAATAACTCTACCCTGCTATATGTTTTGATATTACACTAATCCTGACCAATCTGGAAATGTCATAATTGAAGTGAGGAAACTGAGACTATCAATTAAAGCAATCATTTGTTTATGAGGACCATAGTGAACAGACACATAAGAGGGAAGAAGAGATAAAAGCTGTGTCGATAGGCCAAGTCCAAAATAAAGCTAATAGGACCCCCTGATATACTACCTCCAAAAGCAGTATACATAAAGGAACTAAATTAAGCCATTCTTCAACACTTGAACTTTATGCATGTTGGGGGTTTCTAAAGGTTTTAGGTTTGGGCAATGACCATCAGAGGCTTTGCCCAGAGGAACAGCCCATCTTTCCTTGCAAGCTGACACTATTATGGAAACTGTATTAAGACCCTAACAACACTCCTCATGTATAGGTCTCCACAACCTCACCTTAGTGATTTGAAACCTCCTCCATTTCATTGCCAATTTAATTGTATGCTTGTATTACTATAATGTGTATTTCTGCCAATTAATTATATTGTAATTATACATGATTAGCTTGAGTCATAAATGAAAATTTCCACCTAGATAAGAAGTTAACTTATTGATATCCAAACTCTATATGACAGTTGATAGCCAACAGGGTCCTACAATTTAAATATCCTGTGTCAGGGGCCTAGAGTCAGTCTAACTCAAGGGAATGCTCTGACTTAACTGGATCATAGTGTGTTCACCCACTTAATTACTGACCAGAAGTCAATTCTCCTTGACATTGAGCACTACAAAGGTTACTGGTGTTTGTGGGCATTGCGAGCTTGCCTTACAGAATGTCCCCTTGAGAGAATCAGACTCAGGATGCAGGGTGGTGACAATTTCAGAGATATTTCAAACTTCGTTTCTAACATGTATGTATTTATAAACTTATAATTAAAATATTAACAGCAATCCACAGAAAAAGAAAAGCAATAACTAGCCTGAGTTTATACTAACTCCCACAAATTCATGGAAACCAAAAGACTATATCCATAAAAAATGTTCTACTAAGGGCTCAGCAGATGTTGGTCCAATCACCCAATCTAATGCATCAGTTCCTTTTATCAACAGATCTAAGAAAAATTACATCCCTGGGGCCTCCCTGGTGGTGCAGGGGATAAAGTCTCAGCACTATCAAACTATTGCTAGTCACTGCCGTGTGAGTTCTATCCCTAGCCAAGGAGCTGATCCACATGGTACAGCAGACCTCGCTTATCTTGCCCGCTGCTCTCTCCACAGTGTCTTTCAGTAGAACTGCCTGTTCTTCCCCTCCCCACTCTGTCTCTGGAGAATCCTCTCACCACTCCCTCCCCGAAACCTCTAGCCTACACCCCATTTCTTGTATGCATAAATAAATAAAATAAATCTTTTTAAAAAATTACATTCCTGCCTTATGTCTACAAACTGTAGTTGCTACTAGACAGAAAATGAAATTCTTTAAAATTACCCTGAGGAAACTACCTTCCTCCTTGAAGACCGAATGTCTTCATTGCAAATCCCTAGAAACCCCAGCCAGCAGTATGAGTAAAAGGTATTGAGGGGCACAATGGGAGTCAGAAAATAACTTATTTACTAGGCAGAAGTTACAAAATATCCACAGATTATTTTCTCAGAGTATAAAATCTGGCCTTTAGTCTTACATTACTATGGCAGTAAATACATATTATTCATGGGTATTAAAATAGTTCAAATAAATTACATAATCAATAACACTGGAAGTAAATGATGAATTAATGACTATGGTCCCTTCCTTAAAAATAAGAATAAATTAAATAATTCCTTTCTAGCATCAGGAAGGCAGTCTATAATATTAAGGTAATATCAGGCGATAATTGACCCTATGTCACCCTAGACATTAATAAACTAGACAACCTT
This sequence comes from Scalopus aquaticus, assembly GCA_004024925.1. Lineage (NCBI taxonomy): Eukaryota > Metazoa > Chordata > Mammalia > Eulipotyphla > Talpidae > Scalopus > Scalopus aquaticus. The sequence continues at coordinate 13,817 of PVIJ01021330.1, read as the reverse complement.
AAATATGCCCTTAAAATACGGGCATAAGGAAATTTCTGATAAAATGCAAGATTTGACAAGGCATTGCAGAAATTTCCTTTACATCATGTAATTCACCTATATAGCCAATGAGAAAACCAGATAGTTCCTATACATGTACCTAGAAATGCCTCTTATTAAATACCTGATTGCTTACCCATATAGGTCTAACAAGAAATTCACCTGCATCCCAACGCCCTGAAATGAAATACAATGTTTAACTGAACTGACTTATTTTCATGGCTAGACACTTCAAATTTTATACAATGATTGCAGAATGAATTTTGTACTGTTGCCCCTATAATTACTATGATTCTATTTAAATGTGAACTTTTTAGGTTCACTACCTTGCACTTTCAGCTTATCAACTAACCAAGCAGATAAAGCTCTCTAACCACTAATTATGATGCCTAAGTATCACGTGGTATATTGTATTGTAAGTTCCCAGAGTTGACTTTTCTTTTATTGCAATGCAAGTGTCTGATCCAAGCTTGATGCAGAAGCATCTATTTCAAAAAGAACATACACTTCAAAGTGGGCTAACTCAAACATGTAGTTAGCCACATGACAAGAGCCAGGCCACACTCTCCTTATCCCCACAATGAGGCTACTTTTGTATCATAGATGTTGGTTCATTTAAACCCTAACCCCTTGCTAGTTCTCTCTGTTTTCCTCAACCCAATGACTTCCCTGTGATTGAGAAATGCTGTGTAACTTCCAGGTCTGTAGGTAATAGATCTCTATTTTTTTCAAAAAATCTTAATGGTTATTGTTGAGGGGCATTGTGCAGTCTTAAGACTGAGCAGGATTGAGTGAATATTTTTGCATTTAACCAAAAAGAATGCCCTGTACTTGCAACTTGTTCACTAACCACCTAGTTTAGGTGGGTAACATGTGGAAAAGAACATTGTCAGCCTGCTACTTACTATTTATCAGATTGCTTCTGTCCTGTGTTGCCTGTGGCATCCAACCCAAAAGTTAAAACTACTAAAATAACTCAACAATCCCTCAGATTAATGTGATCAAGGCCATATCTTCATTAATAATTAAACCAGTAATTTTAAGGGTCTTAATTGATTATTAACATGCAAATAGACGCCCATGCTTCAAGGTCAAAGTGTGAAAAAGAGGGTGAGATTGGATTGCAAGGCTATTGACACTGCCCAATGTGAGGCTCTGGGCAAAAGGCATGAGGAAAAGTTTCCCATATGTAAGGTAATCTCTGACCATCATGTTTGTGGGTCATGTTTGAACTACATTTCCTAATACAGAAGACTGAAAAATTCTTGCAATGGCACCACCAGAGGAGAGTATGGCAGAAGCCCATGGTCTCTATGTCATCACTTCATTCACTACTGTCACTTTTTGTCCCATGACCCAATGGGATATTTTGAGTTCATTTCTTGACATGATGTTACTGTAAAAAAGAAAATTTTGGGGGTCTCCCTGGTGGTGCAGCGGTTGAGCGCTGCACTGTGTAGCTGTCAGCAGCGCGCGATTGCGAGTTTGATGCCAGCCAGGGAGAATTCCACATGGTGTGGCAGACGTCTCCTGCCTCGCCCACTGCTCCCCTCAGCAGTGTATTTCTGATCTGCCTGTTCTGCTCCCCACTCTGTCTCTGGTGAACCCTCTCGCCGCCCCACTCCTCTGGCCTGTACCCCAGCTTGTATGAATAAATAAATAAATCTTTAAAAAAAAAGAAAAAAAGAAAAATTTTTGAACAAAAGTGTCAAGACTGGTATTACACTCTGGAGGCCTAAGGGTATTTCACAAAAATCCTGTGTATATTGTGATAGTAGAAACAAACTGGAAAGTAAAGCAGACACCCATGAAGAGGGCTTACGACAACATCCAAAATTTTATGGTAACACATATAATTAAGATAACCAAAAAATTAAAAATAGAAAAAAATAGCAAGCAATGATATATAAATTGGAATTCAAATCTCTCTTAAAGATTTTATGCAGCAAGAAATGAAATAGTCTAGGTAAAAGAAATTGTGAGCCATAAGATATAAACTGCCCAAGCATCCTGTTTAAACAATTAAATTGGATTTCAAGCTGAGTTGTCCCATAATCTTGGTTAAGTGAGTGGACTAAATTGTAGACTTGCAGTCTGTTTTTTATCCTGTTCAAACAATTTGACCCACCAGACTGACCAAACGTACCAAGCTAGACAAAAAGTGTTAGATCTTGACTAATAGTATTCTTGCAATTTCCTAGATGGAGAGGGCTAAGACACCCCACATGCACAGTTGGGATTCAACCAATCTGTGCATAGCCCAATCCAGAACAAGCTATGATACTGTTCCTTTCCACCCTGTCATGTGGACCTGTCCCTTTAAAAATCTGCTTCTGGAGAATGGAGGTATCACACTCCCAGACTTCATATGATACTACAAAGCCATGATAATTAAAACAGTATGGTACTCAAACAAAAACAGACACACAGACCAATGGAACCGAATAGAAAGTCCAGAGATAAAGCTGCACATATATGGAAAATTTACCTTTGACAAAGGAGCAAAGAATATACAATGGAATAAGGACAGTTTGTTCAATAAATGGTGCTGTGAAAACTGGACAACCATAAGCAAAAGAATGAAAATAGACCACTACTTCACACCATAGACAAAAAACAACTCAAAATGGATAAAAAACTGAACATAAGACCTGAAACCATAAAATATATAGAAGAAAATATAGGTAAAACACTACAATACATACAACTTAGTAACATCTTTAAAGACTTATCCCCCAAAGCAAAGAAAGTGAAGGAAAAAATAAACAGCTGGGATTACATCAACTAAAAAGCTTCTGCATAGCAAAAGAGACACTAACCAAAACAAAGAGACACCCTATTGGGAGAAAATTTTTGCACTCCATCCAACAGATAAGAGACTGATCACAAAGACATACAAAGAACTCACACAACTCAACAAAAACAAGGTAAACAACCCAGTCAAAAAATGGGCAGAAGAATTTAAAAGACACTTCTCCAAAAAGGAAATGCAAATGGGCCAAGAGGCATATGAAAAAAAGTTCAACATCCCTCATAATCAGGGAAATGCAAATCAAAACCACAATGAGATACAAACTTACACCAGTGAGAATGGCACATATTTAAAAAATAGGCAACAACAAATGTTGGTGAGTATGTGGAGGAAATAAAACTCTCCAACACTGCTGTTGGGAATGCAAACTGTTCCAACCATTATGGAAAGCTGTGTGGAGGTTCCTCAGACTACTAAAAATGGAGCTACCATGTTATCCAGCAATTCCACTCCTAGGAATCTACCCAAAGAACACAAAAACATTAATTCAAAAGAATACTTGCACCATTATGTTTACTGCAGCACTGTTTATAATAGGTAAGACTTGGAAACAACAAATGCCCAAAAATAGATGACTAGATCAAGAAGATGTGGTTCATGTACACAGTGGACTACTACTCAGCAGTCAAAAAGGATAAACTCATGCCATTTTTGGCAACATGGATGAAATTAGAAGGGACTATGCTCAGTGAAATAAGTCAGAAGGAAAAAGAAAGCTATCAATGGTTTCGCTTATAGGAGGAATATAGGGGAACAAACTAAGGGGGGGAAGAACAACAACAACAACAAGAACCACAACAAATCAAAGCAAAAATAAACAGGCAACCATAATTCAGAGATATATTCTGCATGGGACGGGGAGGGAGAGGGATCAAAATGAGGGCAGGAAGAGCACAAAGGACTATGGTGATGGTGCACAGATGAATTGGTGTTGGAAATTCTACGAGGACTATACCTGAGAAAGGAAAGCAGACATTGTCTAAATAAATAAATAAATAAACAAGATTTTTAAAAAATTGTTAATATTTAGGATTAAAAAAAAGAATTTCTAAGGAATTTTTGGGATACCGATGATGTAGATTTTGAGAGTAGATGGAGAGTGGGGTTCTTGGGTTCACTCTGGGAAAGGTTTCACCAGAGCTCCCCTTCCAGCAGCATGCGGCAAGTTTCTCCAAGGCACAGAGTCATTGAATACGTTTGAAAAGCAAGTTTATTGACGAAGGAGACAGAAGAGCAGAGAGCACTTGCATAAGCACAAGTGGGCAGGAAGAGCTGTCTTGTTTTGGGGGCAGCTTGGGGTTTTATCATCTATTGGTAGGGTGGGTTCATTCTTGTGGATGGTTTGTTTGTTGTTAGGATTAGAAAGAAGCCAGAGATTGTCTTAACACTCTTTACACACCCTATATCTTCTTATATCGATGTGATATGTTGATCCCTTCTGCCCCCACTTCCAACTCCTGGCATTGTGTGTGCTAGGCTCTGGCCCTGTGATGCCTACTCCAGGTCCTCTATTCTTCCTCCATCACTGATGCTGCTGGTTTAGAACCATGTTGGAGAACACAGATCTAGAACTTTGTGTTTTAGGTAAATTATCAAAACCATAGGTGTGATATAGATTTAATTCTCTCTCTGGAACCAAAACCTAGCAAAGAGCTCATTACTGTAAAAAAAAAAATTATAATTCACACATCATACAATTCCCCCATTTAAAGTGTATAATTCAAAAGTTATTACTGTGTTCACAGAATTCTGCAACTCTGTTGGATAACTTTCATCAATCCAAAAAAGATTCTGTACTTATTAGCAATCACCCCTCACCCCTCCAAACTCCTCCAGGGAACCACTAAACACTTTCTGTATCTAGAATTTACTGATTCTGGACATTTATGCAAATGGATAGCACAGTATACGCTGTCTTGTGATGGACTTCTTTCACTTGGTATGATGTTTTCTAAGTTCATTCATATGTAGCATGTGCTAGTATTTAATGTACTTTATTTGCCTAATGATATATCATTGTATGTGTAGACCACATTTTGTTATTGTTTCCTTTGTTGATGGACATTTGGTTTCTTTCCACTTTGGACTATTATAAATAATATTGCTGTGATCAGTCATGTACAAGTTTTTGTATGGGTATTTTATTTCATCTTTCTTGGGTATAAACCTAGGAATGGATTTGTTTTGTTATATGATAATTCTCTCTGTCACCTCTTGAGAGATTTACAAATTGTTTTCCAAAGTGAGCAAAATTTTGCATTTTACATATCTGTTAGCAATGAAGGTCCAATTTCTCTGCCTCCTCATCAATCCTTGTCTTTTGATTACAGTCTTTCTAAATATTTTGCTTTAAGTAGTTAAAAAGTAAATAAATAAATAAAAAATAAAAGTGAAATTCTCCTCTGGGAGGTCTCCTCCCACCCGTGGTACATGGCCTTGCAAATCTCAGAATTGTACACACTTGTAAAGTCTGTAGCCTTGAGGAGGGAAGAGCTGAGAGATAAGGAGATACAACTTTAACTGGAGGTACAAAGAAGCTGGAGTATGCCCAGCAGGCCAGGTCCCCAGTGAAGGGGAGAGTGCAGTGAATTGCACCTCCCATTAACCACCCTCTCAAGACAGGTGCTGACCTTGTGAGGTCCACTGACAGCATTCACACTGCAGTGTCATGGAACTGGAATCCCAGTAATGAGGGCTATCAGCAGTGCCAAAAACAAAAGTCAATCCCTGCCAACAAACTTTAATCAGTGACCAGACACCTCTAGGTCACTCCTCTGCCCCAACTCAGCATCTGCAGATAAGTTCTCCTCTATATACAATGTATGAAATCCCAGATATGTCAAACATCCAACATCATGTCAATATAAAACTTGAGAAAATTTAAAAAAAAAAGAAAAGCAGTGCCATCTACTGGGAAAGTAGAAGCTCTGCATCTTACAAGGACACTTGTTTATATATAGCAACCTGTTGAGGCATATAAAAAAATGTTCAAATTCACTAGTTATCAGGAAAAGGCAAATCAAAACCACAATGAGATACCACCTCACTCCAATAAAAAAGAAACCCACATTAAGAAAAAACAATGTACTCTGGAGAGGATGTGGAGATAAAGGAGCACTCTTACATTGTTAGTGGGAATGTATACTGGTCCAGACACTATGGAAAGCTGTGTGGAAGTTCCTCAGACACTAAAAATGGATCTACCATAGGACCCAGCAATTTCAAAACTAGGAATCTTACCAAAGGACACAAAAACTATAGTTTTAAAGGAAACCTTCACTCTTATGTTTATTGCATCACTCTTTATATTAGCCAAGGCATGGCAACAACCCAAATGCCCCAAAATAGATGAATAGATAAAAAAGTTGTGGTATATTTATTTGGCGGAATAATACTCAGCAATCAAAAATATAAACTCATGCCATTTGTAGCCATTTGAGCTGGAAGGTATTATGCCAGCTGAAATTAGTCAGAAGGAAAAAGATAAATACCAGATGGTCTCAATTATATGTATAATATAGAGAAACCAAGTGAAAGGTCAAGAAAATGTCAAAACTAACAAGCCAACCACAGAACTGAAGCATATAGCAAAGGAGGGGGAGGTAAGGGGACAAAATAGGGGAGGGATGAACACAAGGGAAAATGGTGATGGTTCATGGGTGATATAGTGGTAGGAGAACTATAGAAAATACAGGAATGTAAGAAAAATATTAATGATAATAGAAAACACATAAAAATTAAAATAAATAAAATAGCAACCTGTTGAATATAGTAGAATAGAGAGACTGGAACCATCCTCTTTCTTAGAAAAACCTAAAAAAAAAAGGACTGATACTAGTTCTTAACAAAACCCAGTCACTTTGGACCAGCTATATGACACCAACATTTCTCCAGGATGCAAAAGAACCAAAAAAGAGCAAAAAAAAAAAAAATGAGAAGTCCACTCTCCACCAGCACCTGGCCGCACCAAGAAGCTCATCCCACCAAACCAGCCAACATCTCCCAGCCCAGATTGGGCCTCAACCCAGAGCTCCCCAGGTCCCACCCTACATCTGGAACTCTTGGATACCCACAGGTGAGCAACCCAGATCTCAGCAGCAACTGACAGCTCCAAAGGAGAGGATAGAACTTTAAGCCAAAAAATATCTTTTATTTTTCCTTTTTTTTCTGAGCCACAATTTAGAAGGATTAAGCCTCTGCTGCACTGGGAGGAATATCTAACTCAGCATTTTGGTGCCATATAACAAATCGTGCCACAAGACCAGCGCTAGCACCCTTTGCAGAGAGAACATTGAGCCACAAACTTTATTTCTATTTTCTTCCTAAGCCACAATCATGAAAGACCAAGCACCAGCCACACCACTTAACTGGTCCACACCTCCAAGTGGACCAGGCCAAAACTGGAACCTCGAGTTACCATGCCCTGCATCAGGAACCCTCAGTTGTCCCCAGCCACACCAGGAAGTGCTTCCAATTCAGCCTGCTGCATCCACCAGTAGACAAGGCCATAGCCAGAGACTCATGGTGCCATGCCCTCCCAGACCATTGGATATTCCCTGACTGGGCCCAGCCTGTGTCTCGTGGTGATGGGCCCCACATCAGGGACCTTTGGATACTACAGGCACCCTGGTTGAAGGAAGCCATGGGAGACCTTGCCCCTGCCCAGCTGCCACAATGACCCAGGCAGGGTGTAGATTCATCCATGCCACATAAGAGCACCCAGAAATCCCAACTTCCATCAGCATTAGTCCACTAGGTAGGAGCTGATAGGGCACCCACAATAGCACCCGCCCCCACCTCCACCCAAAACCTAGAGTGCCATAGGTCCCAAGCAGACCCATACATGCCCTGGTGAGAGAACCTAGAAGTTAAGCCCACCATGTGGCACCAGTGGCCACATGGCCCTACACCTAGAACAAACCTGAATGCAAACAATGGGGAGAAAGAAAAATACAAGTGGTCAAGCAAGCCCTCCTGGGAATAATACACCATAGAAAGAAAATTGGCCTCCAGAACCCAGTGACACTAACATGGAATAATTTCTCTGCCTACAGAAAAAGAATACAAAATTGTCTCAATTAAAAAACTAAAAGAAGCAGAGAAGGAACAGAATGTCTTGAGAAACATAACCAATGAAAAGAAGAATAAGATGTAATCTTTAAATAAAAAATAAAGGAACTGCAGGATGTTAAAAGTTCAATAGAGAAACTAAAAATTTCTGAAAAAAGCCACAACAAGAGATGAAATTGAAGAATGAGTCAGCACTCTTGAAGATACAGATATTTAAAAAAATAGCCAAAAAAGTAAAAGAGAGGTACAAAGGAAAAAGAATGAAGAAACACTTTGACATCATTAGGAAATATGAATTATTGGAATCCCAGAAGGAGAAAAAGAGAGACAAGGAAACTAAGAAGCCATTCAAGGAAATTACTGAAGAGAATTTTCCAAACTTGAAGAAGAAAATGAAAAGAGGCATGGAAGAAGTTAGAAGGAGACCAAAATACCATAATGAAAAGAAAACAACACCAAAATGCCATAATGAAAACTACAGCAAGATACATAATAGTAAAGCTTCCAAAAATCTAAGACAAAGAAACAATAATGAAATTGATAAAGGGAAAGTAACAACCTTAAAGGAAAGCCAATTAGGCTGATTTCAACTTCTCTGAAGAAACACTCCGGGAAGTAAGAGAATGGAGCAATGTATTCAAAATACTCTAAGAGTAAAAATGTCAGCCAAGAATACTTTATCCTGAAAAGCTTTCCTTCCTTTGTGAAGGAAAAATGAAGACCTTCCCAGACACACAAAATATTCAGAAATTCACTACTACTAAACCCCGCTCCAAGAAATATTATAAGAAGCCTTAAAATCCAAACCAACAAATGGAATGAACAAGAAAAACTGAACAGGTTACTGAATAAAACCATAGGGGCCCCTGTGGTGGCACAAAGGGTTAAGTCACAGCACTATGAAGCTATCCAGAGCCACTGTAGCACGAGTTTGATTCCCAGCCAGGGAGCTTCCTGCATGGCTCAGCAGACCTCTCCTGTCTCACCCGCTGTTCCTCTCAGCAGTGTATTTCAGTCAATCTACCTGTTCTGCTCCCCACTCTGTCTCTGGGGAATCCTCTCAGTCCCCACACCTCTGGTCTACCCCCAGCTTGCATGCATAAATAAATAAATCTTTAAAAGAAACATAAAATAATGAACAAAATGGCAATCACAGACTTCCATATATCAATAATCACCACCCTAAATGTAAATGGACTAAACTCACCAATCAAAAGACACAGAGTAGCATGTTGGATTAGAAAACAGAATCCAGTCTTCTGCTTTCTATAGGAAACACACCTAAGCTCTAAAGATAAACATAAATTGAGAGTACAGTATTGCAAAACAATTCTACAATCAAATGGCCTACCAAAGAAGACAGGGATAGCCATACTTATAGCAGATAAAACACATTTCAAGCTAAAAAAAAAAGGTGACAAGGGACATACATGTACACTATATAATGATCAAGGTGAAAATACACCAAGACATAACACTCATCAATACATACTCACCAAATAAAGGAGCAACAAAATATATCAGACAATTACTATCATCTCTGAAAACAGACTTTAGAGAAAATACATATGTAGTAAGAGACTTCAAAACCACACATTCACCAATGGACAGATGAATGAAACAAAAAATAAGCAAGGACACAATAGCTTTAAATAAAGATATAGACCACATAGGCCTAACAGACATCTATAGGACACTGGACCCCACAAACAGCAAATACATATTTTTTGTGAGTTCACATGGATCATTCTTCAGGATCGACCACATACTGGGTCACAAGACAAACACCAACAAATACAGGAAGATGAAATCGTACCAAATATCTCCCCTGAACAAAATGGCTTCAAACTAGTAATCAACAATGAAAAGCAAGCAAGGAATAGACTACTACATAGAGACTGAACAAGACACTACTGAAAGACAACTGGTCAATGAAGAAATCAAAGAAATTAAAAAATACCTTGAGATGAATGACAATGAGAACACAAGCTTCCAGAATATGTGGGACACAGCAAAAACACTGATAAGAGAAAAGAATACAGCAACACAGACCCACATAAAGAAACAAGAAATAACCCAAAGAAACAACCTAATCTCCCATCTCAAAGAACTAGAAAAAGAACAAAAAAAAAAAACCAAAACCAGTAGAAGAAAGGAAATAATAAAGCAAAAATAAATGAAATAGAAATAAAAAAGCAATTCAAAAGATCAATGAAATCAAAAGCTAGTTCTTAAAAAAATAAGTAAAATAGACACCTGTATCAAGTCTCACAAAGAAAAACACAAAAAACTCAAATAAATAGTATCATAAATGAAAGAGATATTATGACAAATCCAGAGGATAATTAGAGATTACTATGAACATGTATATGCAAATAAGTTCAGCAATCCAGATGAGGTGGACAATTTTTTAGAACTATGCAATAGCCCAAAACAGAACAAAGAAGATAAATAGAAAAACAATTATAAGCACTGAAACTGAAACAGTAATCTCCAAAAACCAAAATCCTAGGACCAGATGGTTTCACAAATGAATTCCACCAAATGTTCAAAGATGAACTAATGCCTACTGTACAAAAACTCTTTCAAAAATTTGAGAAAGAAGGAAAACTACCAAATACATGTTACAAGGTCAACATTACACTAATATCAAAACCAAACAAAGACAACACACAAAAAAGAAAACAACAAACCAATCTCCCTAATGAACACAGATGCAAAAATCCTCAATAAAATCTTACCAAACTGAATACAACAGTGCATCAAAAGGATTTTACACCACAACCAAGTGGAATTTATTCCAGGAACACAAGGATGGTTCAACATCCAAATCAATTAATGTAATTCAACACATCGACTGAAAGAAAAATAAAAATGATATGATCATATCAATAAATGCTGAGAAAGCATTTGATAAGTTCAACATCTATTCATGATTAAAGCCTTTGAAATACTCAGGATAAAATGAACATAAAATATCATCATAAAAGCCATGTAGGACAAACCCATAGCTAGCAACATTCTTAACAGTGAAAAATTGAAAGCCTTCCCTTTGAGATCTGTAACAAGACAAGGATGTTCACTCTCACCACTGATTTTCAGTATAATACTGGAAGTCTTAGATAGAATAATTAGGAAAGAGAAAGATATAGGAGGACTCCAAATAGGGAAAGAATCAGTAAAACTCTCATTATTTGCAGATAATATGATAATATACAGAGAGAACCCTAAAATTCCATTGAAAAACTGATTAAAACAATAAACCAGTTCAGTAAAGTAGCAGATTACAAAACCAATACACAAAATTCAGTAGCCATCCTATATGCAAAAAATCAGTCTGTAGAGGAATAAATTAATAAACCATCTTATGCACAACTGTATGAAAAAAAATTAATTACCTCAGAATAACCCTAACAATAACCTATACAAGGAAAATTACATAAATTGCTAATAGAAATGAAGTAGACACAAAGAAATGGAAAGATATCCCCTGCTCATGGATTAGAAGAATTAACATCATCAATATGTCCATCCTACCAAAAACAATTTGCAGATTAAACACAAGTCTTATAAAAATTGCAATTACATTTTTCAAATAAATAGAAAAAATATTGCTGAAATTCATATGGAATCACAAAAAAAAAACTAAAAATACAAAGCTTTTCTGACTAAAAGGGGGGGAAATGAAGGTATTATACACCCAGGCTTCAAGCTGTAGTAAAAAGCTATAATAATAAAAACAACATGGTACTGGAACAAACACACACACACCAATGGAATCAAATTGAAAGCCCTACAAGAAAACCAACCATACATGCTCCAGCCACTATGAAAAGTTGTGTGGAGGACTCTCAAAACACTAAAAATGAATCTACCTTATGATCCAGCAATTTCACTCCTAGGAATCTACCCAAAGAACACAAACACTCTAATTCAAAAGGAAAACTGCACTCCTATGTTTATTGAAGTACTATTTACAAAGCTAAGATATGGGAACAACCTAAGTGCCCCCAAACAGATGAGTGGATACAGAAGATGTGGCATATATATGCAATGGAATACTATTCAGTAATCAAAATAAAAATAAACTCATGCATCAACATGGATGCAGTTGGAAGGAATTATGCTAAATGGAAAAAATATCAAAAGGAAAAAGAAAAATTCTAATGTTTTCACTAATAGATGGAGCTTAGGAAAACCGAACAAAGGATCAAAAAAAAGATAAAACTTGTGAGCAGACTATAGACTTGAGGCAAACAGCAAGGGAGGGTTAAGGAGAGGGATCAAAAGAGTGCAGGGAAGAGCACAAGGGACTATGGTGATGGATCACTGGTACTATGGTGGTGGAAGAACTACAGGGACTACACCTGGAGGGAGAACAATGATGTAAGAAAATAAATAAGTTATTATTTTAAAGAAAAGGAAAGAAATATATGAAGAAATAATGGAGGAAAACTTCCCAAACCTAGAGAAGGGAATAAATGTGCAAATCTAGGAATATTTTTTAAAAACCCTGGAATATCTAATAAGGCAAAACTGACACCAATACATATAGTATTGAAAACTCCAGGAGTTCAGGACAAAGAAAGAATATTGAAGCTGGCAAGTGGAAAAAACAGATAACCTATAAATGTACCCTGATCAAGCTAACATCAGACTTCTCTGAAGAAACACTATGAACAAGGAGAGAAAGGAATGACATGTTCCAAATACTTACAGATAAAAATACTCTACCCTAATGGGTTGTCCTTCAGATATGATGGAAGACTAAAGGACTTTTCAGTCATAGAGAAAATCAAGGAATTTGCAAAACATTAAACCACCCTTCAAGAAATATTGAAAGTTTACACATTTAAACAAAAAAAGGACCATACACAAAGAATTGAATAAGGAAATAGATTGAGCCACAAAAATTAAGGATAAAAAGGCAGCAAAAGACTACCACATATCAATAATCATATTAAATGTAAATGAAATTAATTATCAATTTAATTAAACAGAGATAGAAGTTATCAACATGGTGGTGAAGGGATGCGAGGTTCAAGTTCTCCATTAAAAAAAAAATCTGAGGGCCTCCCTGGTGGAGCAGCGGTTAAGCGCTGTGCTGTGGAGCTGTCGGCGGCAGCAACGCAAGTTCGACACCTGGCCAGGGAGATTCCCACATGGCGCGGCAGACCTCTCCTGCCTCGCCCACTGCTCTCTTCAGCAGTGTATTTGCATCGATCTGCCTGTTCTGCTCTCCGCTCTGTCGCTGGTGAACCCTCTCGCCGCCCCATGCCTCTGGCCTGTACCCCAGCTTGTATGCATAAATAAATAAATCTTTTTTTAATACAATATTTATTTTTGTTATTCGTATCTTTTACATTATTATGTATTCCCCATAAGTTACCACCACCTGTTCACCCGTGGAGCCATCACCATAGTCCTCCGTGCTCCCCTCCTCCCCCCTTTTGAGCCCTCCCCCTCCCCTCGTTCCCTGCTGAATGTTGCTTTCTTATTTGGCTCCCCTATATTCCTGCTATAAGTGAAACCATTCGATATTTTTCTCTTTCTTTCTGGCCTATTTCACTGATCATGATCCCGTCTAGGTCCATCCATGTTGCTGCGAATTGCATGTGTTTGTCTTTTTTGAATGCTGAATAGTATTCCATTGTGTATATGTACCACATCTTCTTGATCCAGTCATCTATTTTTGGTCATTTGGGTTGTTTCCATACCTTAGCTATTGTAAACAGTGCTGCAATAAACATGCGGGTGCATGTATCCTTTCGGATTAGTGTTTTTGTGTCTTTTGGGTATATTCCCAGTAGTGGTATTGCTGGGTCATATGGAAGTTCCATTTCTAGCAGTTTGAGGAAACGCCATACAGCTTTCCACAGTGGTTGGATCAATCTGC
>PVIJ01021329.1:0-18772 GCA_004024925.1 Scalopus aquaticus | reverse complement strand
CATTTTTTTGCATGTGGCTGTCCAGTTTTCCCAGCACCATTTATTGAATAGACTGTCCTTGTTCCACTGCATTTTCTTTGCTCCTTTGTCAAAGATTAGTTGATCATAGATATGTGGCTTTAATTCTGGGTATTCTATTCGGTTCCATTGGTCTTTCTGTCTGTTTTTGTTCCAGTACCATGCTGTTTTAATTATTATGCTTTGTAATATAGTTTGAAATCAGGGAGTGAAATTCCTCCGTTTTCTTTCTTTTTAGTTAGGAGGGCTTTAGCTATGTGAGGTTTTTTGTGGTTCCATATGAATTTCATCAGTAGTAGATCTATTTCTTTGAAGAATGTCATTGAGATTTTGGTTAAATATCTTTCTGTCAGTCAGCTTGCAGTACTAGGTTCTTATTCAAAAGAGTGACCATGTGATATGAAGAAAATGTATTTTTAATTAACTTTTGACTGCTTACTGTGTGTCAGATATCAGACTACGTGTTTTATGTGTTATCTCATTCAAATCCATGTTTGCTACCCATTGTCATTTCCTTTTTTCTTATTCATTCACTCACGTAACAATTATTTTTGTACACCAGCTATGCTAGTTTTGCCTATTTAACCCTTCAAAATGAACTCACTTACCTGTCACTGAATCTCTTCAGTAGTATGGTCCCCTTTGAGAAGCTGATGAAAGCTGTAGCCTGTCCTCAGATAAATACCCATAACCTTTTCATGGGGTGTCACAGACCACCCTCCTGAAGTTCCAGCGGGTCTGTGGACCCTGGGTCAGGCTGAGTCTGATCTGGAGCAATAGTGTGAGGACACACAAAGGCATGCATGGGAGGTGGGATGGGGCAGGAGGCCAGGGCATCTACAAATCTTTGGCAGGGTAGTTTCTGTTTTAAAAGTACTGGTTAATTGCAGATTTTTCTGCCAGGATGAGAAGATGCCAGGGTGCTGGGATCGCTTAGTGAATACTAATAGTGCTATCTGGGCCATAAACCCCCATTTCAGCATTTCCCTCACCATCCTTCATCTCCTGCCCCCACCTTCCAGGTCTGGACAGCCTAAGGGTCTCTCCATCTCCTCTTTAAACCCAGCTCTTACAAGGCCAAATGCTTTTGGCCCCAAACCTCCTCCCTAAGTAGCTAGAGAGTCTCTCTCACAGCCTGGGTGTGGGGCTTTGCAATGAATTCTTGTCTCCTGTCTTTTTTTCTTGCCTGTAGAAGTTTCCATGGCAATGGTCAAGCAGGCAACTAGGATACCTGCTTCAGAAGCTACCAGACACTCACTCTCAGTATTGATTAGTGCTTCAGTTCAGCAAAGGACAGGCAACAGAAACCTCTGAGTCAATCTGGGTTCTCCTCTAAGCAGATACTGAGATGAAGTTAGTAGTAAAAGAGGTGGGGTTAACACCTGTGAATGATAAAGAGGGAGGGAGCAGGCTTGAGTAGGGAAATCTCCAGACATTCATGTATATTCAACACTCCTGAACGGAAAGAACAAAAAGCAGAGTTTTGTCCTGTGATGTGGATCTGAAAGTGTCAGCCAATCTAAGGAGAGAGCTGCGGAGCAAACGTGGCCCACTAGAGAAGCCCCGGGAGGACTGAAATGGTCATGCGGTAGCATCCTTGCTGTGTTCAGTCATTGGCTGGAGGCTGCCCCACAAGAGCGTGCGCTCGGCTCAAATACTGCGGCGGATCCTGTAGGCACTGCAGCTGGAAGCTGTCGGCTAACTGTCCTCACCGCTGAAAGGTAAGTCTTTCCTGAAGGGCAAAGACTTCACAACCTCTCATCCTTTCTAACTGCCAAGAAAAGCCCAGCATGGCTGGCCCTAGGCCGATCAGCTGTAAAGGGAGGTATGGCCCCGTGACACTCCCAATTCAGGGTTTGCAACTTGGGCTGGTTCCCTCTACCTTTCAAGGAGTAGGAGTGACAGTGGCTTGCACCCTATGCTGATGTGTTTTTCTGCTCTAGTCGTCAGCCCATTTCCTCCTCAGTGCTGACATGTATACCAAACATGCTTCTCCATGTTTACCGTGGGCTCTAGGAGCCTTCCAGCCAGGAGCTTAGGGAAATAGGATGCTGACAAGAGGTGCAAGGAGTGAGTACATCTGTACACTAGGTCCAGGGACTGCCGGATCCCCCTCGGGCGTGGCTCTGAGAATGCACAGCATCACAATAACGGTAGCTACTGCCGCTTGGGAAATGCCTGTAATTCTAACATCATCATAATAGACAAGCAACACAAGAGCCTGTTTTTGAATCCTGCTTCCACCACTGAGTGGTCTTAGACAAGTGACTGTCTCTCAAGTATCAGTTTCCACATTTGCAAAATGCTCATGACAACTGTAGCTATTTCTTAGGGTTATTGTGAGAGCAAATGGCATAATAATGCATGTGAGATGCTTAGCATAGTCTGGCACGTTTAAGTGCTTCATGCCAGTTAGCTGTGTTGTTACTGTGTGCCAGGCACAGTACAGCTACTATCTCATTCCAGCCTCAATACAGCCTTGCAGTGTAAGTACTGTCTCCCTTTTATACATGAGAAAGTGGACGCTCTGGTAGAGGATTAATAATTTGCCAAGGAGTCATACCACTAGCAAGTAGCAAATCTGCAACTCATCTCCAGGTCTCTTTGTCTCCAGAGTCCAGACCCATAGCCTGTACCACAATACCTTCTAGAGTTTTCCTAGGCTGCTGCCAAAGGAGCTCTACGGGCTGATCAGCAGCACGGGAAGGCAGAAATGGGGTTTGTGAGTGTTCTCAGCCCTGTAGCTACTAGGTGACAGAGCAGTGATGGAATCAAAGGCATTCATCACAGTGACCAGAAGTCTAAAGAATGCATAATTAGTAAGAGATGTTGGTGGTTATATGCTGGGCTAATTTCTATTCCATGATAAATGATAGGGAAAAATTCACCTTTTACAAGGAATAGTTTGAGGGGCACCGAAGTTCACACTGACCTTCAAATCAAACTCCCCCCACGCCTCACACACAAAACATATGTCTGAAGAGCGAAGATTAGCAAGCCATTCCTTTGAGTTATGGTATTATTCCAGCTTCTTCCAGTCCAAAGGCAACAGCCCCCAGACAAAAGGCCATCACCTCCATAGGGAGCCATAGGAGTTTATGAGTTAACAAATTTAATTTGAAAAGAGAAGGTGGGGCCTATGGGAATGACTCTGGGGCAAAGAAGTCTGGATGGGATGGGAAGTGGGTTGGAAGGGAGGACAGGATAGGTCCACAGTCAGCAACTGTGGGGAGATGGTAAAAATACTGATTCTCATTCTCAGGTACAAAGACTTCCTTAACCACCATGCAAGAGTGATTATAAATTTCTGGTCCAAGGGAGGCTCTATTTTCCCACTTGTCTCCCCCACTTCCTCCCCTTTCTTTTTCAATTGTTTGAAGGCAACTTTTCTACCCCTTCCTCTTCTCCACTCCTGCAGCTAATTTCTCCTCTGGTCCCATGCCGTAGGCTGACCTTTTTTTCCCACCAACATCCAAAGCAAGTGAATTATTAACTCTGAGATTGGGCCCAGATCACTGGGAATCCTGAGTGCCAGAGAGACAAACAGGCTTATAGAGAAATCATCTCCAAAGGCTCTTTCAGAAGTGACACAAAAGGGTTAGGGGAACAAAGAGCACATAGGCCAGCTCAGGCAGCTCAGCACTCCAAGGCAGACAGCAGGTACCTGCACTTGCTATGTGCTGCAGGCTCTTGCCGATTTCCTGCTCTAGAGTAAGAGAATTGGAATCAATAATGTTAAAGTCCATTTTTTTCCAGTTAAAGAAAGACCTCTCAAAAATATGTTTGCAAACTCCTGTCTTTGCTTCCCTTTAGGGCCCTGAATCTCCTGTTCAAGGTAAAATAAAAATATTAAAGTATCCAGAGCAATTTAATCTTAGGCTTGGGGGGAGGGGGCTGAATATCTTACAGAGGCAGTGGCAAGGTTTCAAATGAGTATCTGGTTGTGGACAGCAGTCCCTATCAACTGATTTTACCCTAAAAGGAAGGGATTTGGGGGAGGAGAAGCCAATCACCAAGTCAGAAAAAATATCTGTTGTACTTGTGTTGCACTTTCCACTTTTGAAAATATTTTCACATTGCCCTCTTATTTGATCCCGTCAACCTCCCTGAGGGCCAGTTAGGACAATAGAATCTCCATTCAGTAGCCGATGGATGGCAAAGGCTTAGAGCAAGTGAATCACCTAAGGTCCCACAGCTCAGCGGGAGCAGTATGGCTTTAGAATATAAGTATAGTGTGGTGCCTCAGGACGTACACCTTAGAGACCACAGCCATTGTTAACATTGTTAAACAAGGGAGCTTGACAGGCAGCTGGATGTCCGGGGTGCCCAAGGAGGGAAGGGAAATTGACTTAACTAGACGAAATGCAGTACATGTGGTATCAAACCATGTTGAAAAGCGGCTCTGGGTCGCAGCTTTCCCAATTCTGTTTGGACATCTGGAGCAGGGCGGCCTCCTCTCTATTTCAACTCTTTTTCCTTGTCACTCAACCCACTCCCAGGTTCTGGCTAAACATGGACTTACACAGCTGCTTTCTTGGGTCTGAACTTCTGGTACATGGCAAGGAATGGGAGGAAAACAGTGCTGCCTTTCAGGGTCCTCCACAAACATGACAAGCCTGAGAGGAGGAAATTTTTGATCATTTCTAAATCAGGATGACATCAATGACACAGGGCAACACTTTTGAAGTGGACCCTGCACCCCTGCTCGAAAGTGAGAGTAAAATTACTTTCTCTATTTTCATGTTTTCTAGGTTGCTGATACAATTCACTAGGAAGTTGTATAAATCAATGCAGAGGGTGTGACCAGAATTTTCATAGAAATTAACATAATGACATAGAAAATGCCAGAAACACTACAAGTAGTAAGCACAAGTTTTATTTTAGACATATATTTTATTAGTGTTCTATTTGGCTGTGAAGTAAAATATAGTTAACTGTATGTTAGAGCAAAAATTTTGAAAGTCATTTTGAAATCCAGAGGGTCACAGTCCTCAATCCCAGACACAGGCTGTAACCTCAGGCTAACTCCTTATTCCAACACTCTGCATTTTGCTACTTTTTAGTGCTCTCCTAGGAGGCAAGACTGATCTAACAGTCCACTGATAGCCACGAAGATAGCTTTTGTACAGAAAGCTGCAACTGGCAAAGAAGGGCAAATATTTATTAACAGAATATAGCAGTTTGGCAACAAGAGTCTTAAGAAATATTTTATTGTACAGAGCCAACTGTCAAGTCAAAACCAAATATATGCTACCATTTCCCCCTAAAGATTTTAACGTTAAATTAAATCCATGTTTATCCTTTCTGCCTTACTTTAAATCAAAAGTCAGCAAATGAAGTCCCCTTGGATCAGATTTCCTGCTCACTAATTTCAGGCAAAGTTCTAGAATAAAGGCACTCATGGTAACTTCTTGGCTCTTATTTGAGTTCTTGCTCCTTTCCCAAGTTCTGCACTTACACTTTAACCTCATCTTCAGACATGAAAAGCACACGCACTTATATATATATATATATATGTTGTGTGCACATATATGTATATATACGTATATACATGTGTATATATGTGTATGTGTATGTACACATACACATACACATATATACACATATATATATGTACACACACACACACACACACACACACACACACAAACTAGTTTCCAAAAACCAGGAAAATGTTATGGATCCAATTCACCAAGACACATGCATGCTTAAATATGGTCTATAGCTCTTGCAGCCATATGGCCAGTCACAAAATACAAACTTAGTGATAGAGTCTGAATGGCAAGTTACCACCTTTTTACGTTTACAGCCTGGTTATTTCTGCTAATGCTTACGAATTTAGACCTATGTAAATTCCCAACCATTTTTATCTAGGCAAAACTCATTACTGTATTTCAAAGATGCCAGTATTTTATGTACCATTGAGAAAAGAAAAAAAAATGGTTAGAGTAAGATTTGGCATCGATTTTAGATACAAACTAATTTTGTGAATATTGAAATGTGAAATCTTTGAACAGATGAATTATGGTAGCTGATTTCAAGGACTAATGCCTTTATGTCTCTCCAACTATCTGTTGACTTATTAAAGTTAATGGGCCCACTCTTTTCTGGAAATCAACTTTTGGTTTCACAGCCTACCAAATAAAATATTTTCAGCTAGTTTCAATTTTTTTTAAGATTTATTTATTTATTCATACAAGCTGGGTACAGGCCAGTGGGGCAGCGAGAGGGTTCACCAGAGGCAGAGTGGGGAGCAGCACAGGCAGATCAGAAATACACTACTGAGGGGAGCAGCGGGCGAGGCAGGAGAGGTCTGCAGCGCCATGTGGGAATCTCCCTGGCCGGGCGTCGAACTCGCATCACTGCTGCCAACAGCTCCACAGCGCAGCGCTTAACAGCTGTGTCACCAGGGAGGCCCCTAGTTTCAAATTTTTAATCTCTCTCTAGAAACTTCACTGCTACCTCAAACAGTTGGTATCAGGAATGTAACTGTTTGGTAGGAAAAGAGGAGAGAAAAGACAAAGTCTGAAGTTGCCGATCACTGTTTTATCTAACGAGGTTTTTTTGTTAATTTGGAAAACTTTATATTGTAGAGAAACAGGTACCTCTTCTGGAGTCTTAAAAAAAATCAAAAGGCTTTAAAAACAAGCTTGAGAAAACTTGTCACAAGGCAAATTTTATTTTGTTTTTTCAAGTTACAAAAATATGCGCATGTCAAAAATACAGTCTAGTCCATATAAGAGTAGTTCCAGCCATTGAAAAGTTATACAGAGTTTGGAAAAAGCAATTCATATACAAGTCTTAAAACATACAATTCATGAACAGTATATAACCACTCAATTCAGTTATTGCTAGTTATATGCAGCTTTTACTTGAGACTGTTTTCCGTAAGGGAAAAGGCAGTATCTGGACACTCTGATTGTTACTGCTAAAACTGTGGTTTTAAAAAGCCAATCCAAAATCAGAGTAAGCTCACTCTGAGTAGAATATAACGTGTCAATTGTGATAGGTTCTACAAGGTGTGGTCTAAATTTCATCTTCTATTTTTTATTTTGTTCATCTATGTATATTTTTTGGCAAGACTAAAATCATGACTGATTTTCAAAGTGATAAGAAACATTAAATTGCAACACAGAAACAAAGCTGGCTTAAAAACATTCCAAAAATAAATTCAAGAATTCAAAGCATTTCAAGTTTAAACCAAAAATCAGAGCTAGGTTTCTTTCTCTTTAGATGTTGAGACATAAAATTCATTTGTCTTTTTGAAGTTTATGGTGCTAAGAAGATATGCTGTTCTATTTTCTCTTCAAAAAGACAGTTAGCCACACAACAGGACCATGTTTTAAAATCTCAATTTGCTCAATGCCATATGGAAGAATAAATCACAAAATTAAGTAACTTTCGACAATTAAAAAAAGATTATACAGCAGGCAGTGCAAAAACAATGGGAATAAATCACTTACTTTGGAGGTGGGTATACCTATGAGACTTTTGGCCTGAAGTTCACATGGAAGACTTAGAAGTTAGGGCTCCCCCAAAGAGACTGTGATGGCTTTATTTCCAAATTTCTTATCAGACCCTGTTGCAGGGTTAATCTTATTGCTGACATTTTACCCCCAGGAAGTCCTTGAATAAATTGAGATATACCTTGGTGATAAGTATGAGGTGAACTGGAAAAAACTTTAAAAAAATCATTCTTGGAACATAAGTGACATTCACAACCATTTGGCAAGGATGCTTATTACCTTAGTGACTTAAATCCTAAAAATAGGCTACATTTTTAGGAGGTAGAAAACAAGTACCAAAAATTCACCATTTGGCCACTCCTCCTTGCTTTTGGCCAACCTTGGCTCTCTACATTTCTCACTCCTCATTCTCCCATTAAAGCTATTAGTCCTACGACTATACATTACCTAAAGTTATACAGACCTGGAGCGGCCAAGAAAAATCTCTTTAAGAAATTTTGCTTTTAAAGTCCACTGAGTATATCAAGTACTCAGGCATCAACAGATAACATTTATACCTCTCTAGCTAATTTGCTTTATTAAAAAAATACCAACATAAAATTACTTAACATGACAGAAAGACTACTGAATATCTCTACATGTAATTCTATTATGTCAGAGGAGACCCGCAAACATAAATTAGTAACATTTTCATTGAACTGATTTGAAAGTCATCAAATAAAACTACATTACCAGTGTTTACTTATAATAGATGTATTCTACAACAGAATTAACAACAAAAAACTCCACTTCCTCCCAGAGTTACATTGTGCTAATTACCCCCAGATAGTATTATTAAAAGGATTTTGTTTTTGCGATATAGACTGGGCTCACAGTGAATGTAGCACAGAGATCATGTGTTTAATATTACTATGAGGGTGTCATGAATGGAATGTATATAAGGCATGGTAAAAACTAGTGTTAAAGCTCATAAGGGCAACAATCCAAACGGGCAGCACTTGGAAACAGTGCGGCTAGGAATAAAAAAAAATATATATTAAAGAAATTTAGTTTCAGCACATACTACTTATCGTGCTTCCACATGGAAATGAATTAATTCACATATATTTCTGTTGCTGGAACTAATGGACCAAGGGCAGAATGGACTTCTGCTCTCTTTAACTATTACTAGCCCAATCTTGAAAACGAAAGCAATCACTCGCAATCTTCCATACAGTGTTGTTAGGAGTAGATTGAGCAGTCAGCAGGAAGTTCTGGTTGAAGTAGTGTTGTTTATTTCCATCAAACTTCACAGTTCCACTGGTCACAACAAGAACTGTAGTCTGGGCCTGAGTCGCTTGCTCTTTACCCACACACAAAAAGAGCAGAGGTCAGTTTCTATCTCTAAGTAAGCAGATTTTAAGTCTAAGCTACATTGCTTTTTATTTAACACTAAAAAAATATTTCATAAACTTTTTGAACTTTAGGCATAATCTTCAATATGTGTACCCAAAGTCAGAAAACTAATTATTTAAAGCTATTAACATTTTAAGGGCAGAAAAGGTTGGGGTACACTGTGGTTTCAAAATAAAAAGCTTACATATAGCATAGGATCACTTGCTTCCTGCATATCTATAATGTTTTATTGGGTTTCTAACAGAGCTTTTAACATTTTGCTTCTCAAGCTATTGTTCTTTCAAGAACTATAAAGGGAAACAAAATCACCCTGAATTACTGCTTGAGACACTTAGGACTCCATCTAGAGGTTAACATTATAAACTGCATCAATCTACCTCGAATCAAATTCTGTCTTGCCACCTCACTCTTTCACGTGTAAGAGTAAATTTCTTCCATGAAACTTTAATAGTTTGCAAGATAAAAAAGCACAGTAATCAGAGATATGGTATAACTGTTCTCTGGAAACATTTCAAGGCACAGAAAGCAACTAGTTATTTGGGGAAAATAGATAATTGTTCAAGAAAATAATTGTTCCATCAACAAGATCACATCTAGTCTCAACTTTTCACATAAATTTTACTAAGCTGTCATCACACAATGGACCAAAAACCTATAGTTAGCCTCTGGAGTGAGATGTACCTAAAGGAGAAACAAAAATTTGATTTGACAGCTAAAATTGCCATAATGTTTAACTTGCTCAAAAAACTACTTCTACCACTACAAGCTGCTTGTTGTTTTGGGGATTGAGGTGTAGTACTCACTAAAGGAAAACAAAGGAAGTACTCTGAAAGACCATGATCTTACCATGAACTGGTTGGCAATCTAACATATTGACTTGGAACTCGCTAGAAGGCAACATCTCAAAAAAATTAGTTAGGGCGTCCAGCCCTGTAACAACATTTCCATTCCATATTAGAGTGGCCTTGTCCAGATACAGCCTGGTTAGTGCCTTAAAAAGAAATAAAAAAGGAGAAAGGGAAATATTTTTGCTCCTGGTAGGCATTATATACAAGGTAGGCATGGTACGCATGTTCATACAAGAACAAATACAAATATATATATACATAAAAGTTACAGGTAGTATATAAACATTTTGGTAATTCTCTCCTGGAAGACAATGTGACCAACGTATCTGCCTATTATCTTAGTTTCAAATAAATATTATCCTACTCTTAATAAGCTAGGTAGTAAAACACATTTAGTCTTCCTATTTCACTTTAGCCACAATGAGAAAACTTTGCATCCAAACTGGAAGTTTTCAAATTTTAATTTTTTTATCAAAATGAATTAAATGATCCCAAATTTCAAGGACATGCAGCCCCAAACCAGTTTTAGTCTTCCTTCCTTTTCTAATTCTGAGAATTAACAAAATTGTCAATCGAGCTCTATCTGTACATTTCAATCCTAGTGTTTACACACATTTGAGCCATTTAAGTTTTTAAAATTACCTTTACTGAAGAAACTGATATATGACACTGCATGTTTTAGGTGCAAAGGTTCATACCTTTACAGATCTGTAGTCAATAGAAAGAGATGGAGCCTGGGGGGAAGCACCAATTACACCGTGTATGACTGGCAAAGTCATCTGATGTTTGAATCATTTAATGTTGTATGTGTTAGGAAGAATTAGTTCCTTTACCACCATTCAAATAGCATATTTAGTTCAAGAGAATCTTAAGTACCCGCTAAAGCAGTCTTTGACAAGTCAAGTAAATGAGGCCTAGATAATGCAAATTCAAGGGTAAACTCAAGTCATAGTTCAGTGTGTCACAGGACACATTATTAGCTTGCAAATTCAAGGGTAAACTCAAGTCATAGTTCAGTGTGTCACAGGACACATTATTAGCTGAATTCTAAATTTCAATTTGACTAAAGGTGAACACATATCTTGATTCTGGTAATGAACTATGATGCCTTTTTTTTTTTTTTTTTTGCTATTTTACTTTTGAAAGCAGGCAGGAACAGTAAGTACCCACTGTCACATCTGTTGCCTCTGTCCCATATTATCAAACATTAAGTACCAGAAACTTTTATCTTCTGCATTAAAAAAAAAGTTTTAAAGAGATTTCAACTTCTGTATATGCAGCATAGAAAAAGTTCTCTAAAACACAGTCCTATGCTGGTAAGAGACCCAGACAAAACATGAGCACAAACGGAAATAACAACTTAGAAGCTATGGTATAGAAAGAAGTCATAATGAAAAAAAGCTGATGAAGTGAGAACCTAAACTGTTGAAAACTAGAAGGATCCAAATCAGGTGGATTTGTTACAGGTGCTGCCTATCTGTGGCGTTTGTTCAGGACGCCCCCCACCCCCCCCCCCCCCCCCATTCCCGGCCGCACAGATTCTGTTTGTGTCAGCTATAGGTGTGAACTTTAATCAGAAATTACCAATTACAACATGAAATTAAAGGGGCAAACTGGGGAAACATCTTCTGTAGAGTGGTAGACCCCCCCCTCACTAAAACTAATACTATTTTAAACATATTGGTTAAACAACAGGACTAAGAAAAGGTAATATACTTAGGTCACTATATGCTAAGCTCCATGTTAACTGCAGTATTTAATTTCCACATACTATCTTAAAAATAAAATGAAGTTGAGGGAGGCTAGAAATTTGCCCAAGATCACAGAGTTATGTAGAGGCAACCCTGAGGTATGACCCCAGAGTACACACTTCCATTAATACCATACCAGTCCTACTGCAAACAATGCCCTTTTCATGCAAGAACAAATTCAGAGTTATTACTTATACAAGTCAGATGAAGGAGTGGCTCAAACCACCCCACTCCCGTGTTTAATAAACAGTAGTAGCATCTATAACACTCACCCGTCTCCTTTTATCCATAGTCTCATAGTAAATATTGACAAATTCCTCAGCAGCTCTACATGCCTGATCTACATAAGTTTTAAAATCCTGCAAGAAAAATTTCAGAAGTGTACATTACCACCCCTCCAGACCCTCACGAAAACCACCAACAGAAGCTCATGGTTCATTTCAATCACTTTGTAGTTGCACACATGTTCACATTCTTCCACATAAATTTGGACATTTTAAAGGTTAGGGTTCAAAAGTTTCCAATTTTAAAATATTTTCAGGTATATGTCTTTAAGACATAAGTATCCCTCATTAGTGAAAATGATTCCTTTTCCCATTTCAAATAGAAATTTATAATCTTTGCCAGGCAATTGGTATTTCAGGCTTTCAAGATTTCACAAAACATTCACCTTGATAAAATGATAGTCTGAACCGTAAATGAGTGTGTATGGGAGGGGGGAATGTCAGTAAGTTAGTAAAGTGCTCTTTTCAATCGTAGTTGTGACCAAATTCAAAAGCTGCTGGATGGAAACAGAATAGAATAAGAATAAAGTTCAGTAAGTACTTGAAATACCAGGTACTTAGGAAACGTCCTCACATTAACATAACAATTCACTGGCGTTTGTTAAGAACTTCAAAACCAGAGAGATGCTGTTGGGGGTTTTCTCCTGCGGGAAGATTAAGTACCTTCTTTCCCAGCCGTTTAACCGAACCCAGCCTATTACTTGAATTAAGAACCAATTTCATCTCTTTCTCTGGTGGTCGAAAAAGAGGTAAAGAGTCAAGACAAGGAGACTGTAAGTCATAAAAGACCCCAACATTCGCGCCTTTTGCTAGTTCCTAAATCTAGGTACTTTCCAGGATTGAAGGCGACCGCATAACCGTTCAGGCTGCAGGCGGTTTCTGCGTGGGGGTTGGGGCGGAGGGGGCGGGGTAGGTTTCCATAGCGAGAAGCCCCGCCTTTGAGTCGGCGGGCCTGGCTCTGATTCGTTATTTGAGCACGTGACCAGCAGCCAGCCCGGCCCAGTGCCCCTCCCCTCACCCGCCCAAGTCTCCGCGCCCAGGCACCCTGCGGCGGCCGGCGCACTCACCACAGCCATGGCCATTGGGGAGCCCGAAGCAGCCTGTTGCGGCAGTGGCGGCGTCACTACGTCCTCACGTGGCCGGCCCCCTCGGCTGCTGGAGAATCAAATATTTAAGAAGTCAGTAAAACCCGCCAAACGCACAGAATTCTCTGCCCGCCCATTCTCTCCCGGAAGTAGCTTGGTCCGTTGTTAAATCACCCCGATGTTGCAACCTACGTCCACTTCGTTTCAGTTCCGACGTTGCCCTTCTAGACGCCTTCAGTATTCACTTGTTTGTTATTTACTTAGTTTGGAAGGGGAAAAAATGACTTTGCATTTGTAAACTGAACACTCTTAAACGAAAGTATCTGTCTCCAAAGACGCGCCCAGGGAGAATCAAAGAGGATATAAAGGATCCAATGGGAGGATTTGTTTGCTCTGGGAGGCAGGGCTAAGGTTTGCTGTAGACGAATGAGAAACGCGAGGAGGAACCTCCTAGGTCTGTACCTGACGGAAAGGAGTGGAGCGTGGCGAAAGCGCGCAATCTTACTGCGCATGACTAGCAAAGAACAATTTAGACTTCTGGAACATCAGAGTTCTGGAACATTCTGGAAGACTCTATGCAAACTGCAACAAGCCTTAACGCCTCAGCAGTATTTTAAAAAAAAATATTCAGTATTAGATTTGGAAATATTTAGAGGAAAGGCATATCCAGTTCTTCCATTGTGTGGTGAATTTTTACATACCTTAAATGAAAATTAGTCCACAGTGGCATTCACCACTTTCCACAACCTATTCTCTAACAATAGCTAAGATTTTACTGAGTGGTGACCATGGGCAAAGTACTTTTCTAAGCATTTTAACCCACAGTACTTATTACTTACAATAACGCTATGAAGTAATTATTTGATCATTTCCATTTTAGAGTCAAGGCAGTCAAGGCAGGTTATTCTACCTAGAGTTACAAACTAGTTGGGAGTTAAGTTCAAGCAATTTAATTATCTCTGCAACTTGGTTCACTTCCCAATATCTTTTAAAACCGCCCATTTTAAAGCCATCACTAACGGCGGGGTTGTAAAATCATCTAAAAATCTCTATTGTCTTACCATGCGTAGCTGGTGTGTGGCTCCTCATGGTAACGGTCATGGTCTCGGTCTCGATCTCGGTCTCGCTCTCGGTCACGGTCACCCCTTTCTTGGTATCTTCCTCTGTCTCCCTGAGACCAATCTCTGCTGAATCTCCTCATACTTTAATTTTAATTTCTCCTGCCTCTCTTTCCTTTAGCCTTGCTCTAACTGTAGCTACTCCTCCCCACACGATTTCTCCCCTCCTCGTGTCGCTGCTAACTGGACTCTCTTCCGGGGTGTCTGGGTTCTAAAACTTCCCTGTACTCGCGTGATCACAATTGCTACTCTTATGCTAATAAATCGCAACAACATATATCCAGCCCCTCCTCTTTTCTGAACGCCAATTCCACATATGAAATTTTCCTAAATATGAACACCGGGCTATGCTGCAAGCTACAAGCTTCTCGAACTCAGAGTCCAATAATTAAACTTGTTATCTCTTCCGCATTTCCAATCTTTGTATTCTTTCAGTCATCTATGCTTGAATTTTGTAATCTTTCATTTTTGCCCCTCCGTCATTATAATTCATTTCATTCAACAGATATTTCTTGAGCACAGGCTATGTGTCAGGCATTGTGCAAGGTTCTGGATATAGAGTGGAGAACAAAAGAAACAATGATCCATAGCCTTATGAAGTCCATAATGTAATGAAATTGCTAGACCATAAATAAAATATAAATGCACTACAGAGGAGTCTCACAGAAATGAAATACTCATTCAATCCTCATAACCCCTAGAAAGGGAACTATTGTTATCTAGTTTTAATAATTTAAACTAAAGTCAAAGAGTTCACTTTAGTTGGCCAAGATGACTTTGCTAGTGGAGCTGTGACTGTAATCCATGACAGTCTGTTCCCAAAGTCTTTCTCTCGGAAATTCTGCTATTCATACATTTTCTTATACTCTGTTCAGTTTGGAATGTTAGTTCCTCCATTTCTACCTTCCCTTCAGGGACTAGCACAGGTGTAGCCTCCTCTGTGAAGTATTGCTTCATCTCATGTCCCCTGAATCCCAAAGGATGTGACCCTGTTCTATGAGGAGTGGCTATTGGTGGAGGGCAATAGCGCGGCTGAGTAGAGAAGTCTTGGGAATACTGAAAAGAGACAGCTGTATTAGAGGTGGAAGGTTTGGATTTCTGTTTGTACAAAAGTGCATGCACTTTCATTGATATGCTACATGGGTGGGAAGCTGCATAAATTTATAACATAGAAAATGATGTTGCTCTCTAGTTGGTCAGAGCAGTGCCCATGTGAAGACTGTGTTTGACGGACAAATGGGATCCAGATGAATAAGACAGATAATCACACTTGTGCAAAACATGGGGTAACTAGGAAGAGTGTGAAAGGGCTTTTCTTGGAATGGAGATGACATCTTGGTTAAATGCATTGTTGTTGACGACTGTATGTGTGTTCAAATCCTGGACAGGCCATGTCACTGAGTAGCTCTGTGACCTTGGTCAAATTACCAAGCCTCAATCTCCCAATCTATAAAATGGAAATAATAATACTAATATATATTTCTTAACATTTTTGTGAAAATTAAATGAGTCTGTGCTTAAGGGATATTATTTTCCTACCCATAGCAAAGGAGATTGTGCAGCGACTGTTTGAAAGTATGAAGTTGGGACAGATTAGATAAGTCCTGGTATATTGAGAGGCACTGGTACACTTCAGCAGAGGGTGGTGCACAGCTCACTACTGGGGCGATAAATTGGGTAGATTAGGATTGCTTGTGATTATGCTGTATAGTCATCTCTCCTCGTCAAGTATAGGTCTAATGGAATCACAACTATTTGGAATTACTAACATTCCTCTCTGATTCTTCAACTTGCCTTGGACTTGAGAAGGACCAGTCTAGAACAACCAGGGGAGTGATTTTAGCAGTCAGAATCTTCTTAGCCCTCTAAGGGTCTGTTCACATTGTACCATGCCATTCCAACTAAGTTATGTGGGTGCCTTTGGAATTAGATAACACTTAAAAAAAAACCTTTTTTTTTAAAGATATGATTCACATACCATACCATTCACCCATTTAAGGTGCATAATATTTTAGTATATGCATAGAAATATTCAAACAATACTATAAAGTTGAGAACATAGTCAACACTTTGAAAAGATACCCCTTTCCCATTAGACATCTTTCATTCGCCTTTCATCCCATCTCATGGCATCACCACCGGTCTAATTCTCGTTTCTGCAGCTTAGCCTATTCTGGACATTCCATTGATGGAATCACATAATGTATGGTCCTCTATGTCTTAGTATACTGTCTTTTAAGGCTTATTCATGTTGTAGCTCGTATCAGTACTCCATTTCCTTTTAACTATAGAATCATATTCCATTGTATGAATGTAATACATTTTATTTATTCATTCATTTGCCTTTGATGGATATTTAGGTGATTTCCTTTTTTGATATTATGAATAATGTTTCTATAAATCTTTGTATACAAGGTTTTGTGTGGACATAGTTTTTGAATTTACATGGGTCACACAATAACATTTTTTTAAAAAAATTCAAATGAGTAAATTTTGAAGATCTTATTGGTTTTATTCAACCATTCATGAATTGGGTAGCATGTTCCTGGAACGAACATTCTGTGTTTTTTCATATATTATACATTTCTCATACCACTGGCACTGAATAAAAACCTTAACACAAAGTGGGTGGTTAAATCTGAATGACCAAATGAAATCTCCTCCTTTTAGCTTGCCTTTATGTCCATTTTGAACCCATTCTGAAGGAAGTTAAGGTGTGAACTAATTTCTTATAAAGGGAATTTTTCTTCCTGTCATGATAGAAGTGAGAGAATAATCCATTTTCACCTCATTACTTTTCAATTGCCTCCTCTATGGGGTATTCACAAGTCTTATCTTCAGGGGAGAACAATTCTTTCAAGTCTCTGCTGGAAATTTCTTTTTCCTCAAGTAATTATTTTCAGAAGCAAAACGTATAATAAGGCTTTTGTATTGGTTGAGCTTTCAGGTTCTGGGAAGTCCCACTAAGACTCCGCTCACCCAGTCTGAAAATTTCTTAGAAAAATGTGAATTATGATTGTTAAGACATCGTAATGTAAGGTTCAGATGGGGGACATACATTTAATTAACAAGATGAAGAACTAAAATCTGCAAATTTTCTTATCTTACTTGCTTATATTGAAAGGTCTAGTTCATATTAAGTACCTGTTTCTTTCTCACTTTCTCCCTCCCATCCAATTCCAACCTTCTTGCTATTCCCATGAATCTGATAAAAATGAAACAAAGCAAAAATTAGATAAAAAATTCCCCCC
This sequence comes from Scalopus aquaticus, assembly GCA_004024925.1. Taxonomy (NCBI): domain Eukaryota; kingdom Metazoa; phylum Chordata; class Mammalia; order Eulipotyphla; family Talpidae; genus Scalopus; species Scalopus aquaticus. Next base: position 1,556 of record PVIJ01021329.1, on the reverse strand, counting down.
CTATATGAGAAGATATTAAGGGTTTCCTTCATGTAGTGACTCAATTTTTGTCTATTCTTTTTACCTTTAAGTATATATTTTCCTGAAATTAACATAGGTCGACAGGAGTTTTTTGTTGCTATTTGCCTGATACAACTTTTTCCAATCATTTTACTTTCAACATTTTGAGTCCTTGTATTGAGGTGTGTCTATTGTAAATTGCATATAGCTAAATTGATTTTTCCTGGATAATCTATCATTTAAAAAATGATATATAAACACCAATTTGTTGTCAGAATTTATGGGTTTGTTTGTGTTTTGTTCTGTTCATGTGTTTGCTTTGTTTATCTTCCACATGAGTAAAATCAGCTGGTATTTGTCTTTCTCCTTCTGACTTATATCACTTAGCATAATCTCTTCAAGATCTATCCACATGTTGCAAATGACAAGATTTTCTCTTTTTTCATAGCTGAATAGTAGTCATGTGTGTGTGTGTGTGTGTGTGTGTGTGTGTGTGTGTGTGTGTAGCATCTTTATCCACTTGTCTGTCTATGGTCATTTAGTTTGTTTCCATATTTTGGCTATTGTTAATAGTACTGAGATGAAAATAGGGGTACCTATAGCTTTTTAAATTAGTGCTTTTGTAATCTATGTAAATACCAGAGTGGACTATCTAGATTATATAGTATTATATAGCATTTTTATTTTCAATTTTTTGAGAATTCTCCATACTGTTTTCTATAGTGGCTGCACCAACTTACATCCCACCCAGAGTGTATCAGAGTTCCAGTTTCTCTACATCTTTACCAACACTTGTTTCTTGTCTTTTGGTAATAGCCATTCTCACAGATGTGAGGAGATATCTCATTGTGGTTTTGATTTGCATGAGCATCTTTTCAAGTGTTCGTTGGCCATCTGTATGTCTTCTTTGGTGTATGAGTACTGGCATCTCAAAATGGTTTTCATTCATTATTCCTGATGTTTGAGCACCTCACTATGTTTATATGTCACTTATATATCCTCTAGTAAAAGGCCTTGTTGAGTGTTTTCTTCTTTGTCAAAAAAAGGATAGTGTTTTTTAAAAAATTATTTGTAGGATTACAAACTTAATGTTTTCTCCTTTCACGTTTGTACTTTTTGTGTCCTGTTTAAGAAATCTTTGCCTGCCTGAAGGTCCTTAAGATAGTCATCTATGCTTTATTACTTTATCTTCCACATCATATTATAATCTGTCTTGAATAATTTCGTGTGGAATGAACGATAGGTGACTGTGGGTCTGCTAATCACAACTCCTGTTTATCAGTGTGATGTTGCCAACGCAACAAGTGACCTAGCACCATTTATTGAAAAGACCATTTTTTCCTCTCTTACGTTGCAGTGAAAGCCCTGTTGTAATTAAGGTGATGGTATATATATTTCTGGACTCGTCTGCTTAAATTGTCTATATTTGCATCATTATCACACTGTTTTAATCATTATATATATATTTTAAATATTTATTTATTTATTTTTATTATTGTTATTTATGTCTTTTACATTTTGTATTCCCCTTGGGTAGCCCACCACCAATTCACCCA
>PVIJ01021328.1:0-18775 GCA_004024925.1 Scalopus aquaticus | reverse complement strand
ATGTGCTGAGAATGGACAGGCCGGGGAGGCTTCAGAGTGGACTGTGGGAGTTACTCAAAAGGAAGGAGGACTGATAAATTATATTGTTAAGTGTGACACATTATTAAATTTTTGAAGTGTTCGCTGTTTCCAAGAGAAGAAAGAATAATGTATCATAATGTTCTTAAAAAGGGTCGAAACTCCTCTAATAGTACACTTAAGAATTGTGCATTTCTCCAGATAGTTTGATCTTGAAAAAACTCAACCCAATTTGAAATCTAGCTATTAACTGGAATGCTCAGTTGTTGAGAAATGAAATGTATTGACATCTGCAATGAACTTTGAAATCTATCAGAAAAATAAGATGGATGAATAGAGAGTAGCTTTCGGACAAGTGTGTGATAGAGCAGATGTGGCGAACGCTGGTGTTGGAGCAAGGTGGTGTGGTCTCACGGTTGTTTCTACTTTACTGCGTGCTTGCAAATTGATAAAAACCACAGGCTGACACCTGCTGACCTTTTACCCTCACACCCTGTGAACTACTAAGTAGCTTTTGATCTCTATGTCTGTGCATAGTCTAGACATTACTATAAACGGATTTATTAAAAACGAAAAAATAAAACTGTAGGTTGAGCGGTGACTGTGGCCACACTCTGGGGGCAGGTCAAGGCCTCCAGCCTGTCCCTCAAAGCCTCTGAGTGCACCCATTTTCCTGAGCAGCCTGGAGGAGGGAGCCCCCACTGAGCTGCCCCGTGGCCTGGCAGCCTGCCAGCAATCACGGCTCCACCTGAGTTTTCAGGGTCTCCTCAGGGGCAGCTCCCAACATGCACACGTGTCTGCTGCTTAGAGGTTCTGCAGCAGCTGCTCTCTGGACCTGGCCTGGTCCGTTCTACCAACACTGAGATGTGTCCTGTTTGCATTGTTTAATGTCCTCCTTAACCTGAATCGTGTTCTCAGAAAAGTTGTCTCCTGTGTCAGGACTTGGGCACCGCAGAGCATGTCGGGCATGTTCTGAAGGGGCTGGTGACTTGCTTCCTCCTTGCGCTTCATTCTTGGGTGGGCCGCTGCAGCTCCCTCGCCAGGGCGGCCTTGTCACTGTCTTCCCCGCAGCCTTTCTAGGCCTCCCGAAGGTCACTTTACTCTCTGCTCCTTCACATTGAAGTCTCGGGATCTTGGGGAAGTCCCTGCCCACACCACCTATGCCTCTTGCCCAGGCCTGAGCGCTGGCTCTGAGTGGCAATGAGGTCTCGGAGGTGGCCCCTCAGAATCCAGAGCACACGCATTGCCCCCTGAGGCCCCTCTGGCAGGGTGTTGAGATACACCCCGGGGTCCAGGGTTTGCATCTTTATGACCACGTGAGAGCCAGTCATAGCTGAGCAGTGAGGAGACCAGGACACTTTTCCTTCTTGGACTGATTTTTTTATTGGCCCTGGAGTTATAATTATCTTGTCCCCTCACTAACTTAGTTCCTGTTGTGCTCATTCTTAATCACCCCTAAGACCACCCCGGGGTCAGAATCTCCACGGGCATATCGCACACACCAGCTCTTCTGCCCGCCTCATCCTGTGCAGACCCCTGTCCCACAGCCTCAGTCCTGCCTCCCGGGCCTGGGGCCTGCTCACCTGGGAAAATTGCCACAAAAATAGAAGGGGTACCTGTGCAGGTAGTGGGGTGCCCATCACTAAGAGGACCCAACCCTCACCCTGGTTGTTGTCCAGTGGATTTGACCACGTTGAGGCCTCAGCCTCCTCAGCTCGGAGACCCTTCCTCACTGCAGCTGCCACAGCAGGGCGGCCCTGGGTGGGTCAGAGCCCTGGGTCCCCCAACTCTGTGACCAGGCTGTGCTTCTGAGTCTCACTCCCTACAGTCGTTATTTATGCTGGGACCATAATATCTGACACCTCACAGGGTATCCTGGGTGGAGAACCCCAAAACAATGAAGAAACAACGATCTCACCCACTCTGATGTTGCAGCCTCCAGGAGCTGAGGCAGCCCCTGCCCCATCTCCCCTCTCCCTCCCTGGCCTTAGACAAAGGCTCAGCTCAGTGACTGGTGTGACCTGTGCTCATCCTGACCCTGGGCCAGGCCAGCAGGGCGCACGCTCCTCCCTCCCCAGCCCCTGGGACTCCCTCCAGCTCTGCTCCAGAGAGAAAGTGGCTGCAGTCCATGGAGGAAGTGAACCCCCCCCTGCCAAGGAACAGAAGGAGTGTCAGGCTGGAGCTCGCTGACTCTGAGGCCAGTGGGTTTTCTACTGAGACCAAAAAGGAGAAGAGCTTGAAGTGAATAGGGGGAGGGAGCTGTCAGGGGTGGAGGTGCCACCACATCCTAGCAGGGGCCCTCCAGGGGGGTCCTGCCCAGCTCCTTACAGCTCAGCCCAACCATGACTTATTCCTAAACCTCCTCACTGTCCTCAGACCCAGCACTTTCTCAGCCCTGCTCAAAAATAGCTTCTTGATGGAATTTTGTCATTGAGGTGTTGTATTGACATTCTTTGCTCTTTGTGGGATTTGAATTCATTTCTTTTGGTGCTAGATGTGTACTTGTCATCCCATTGTTGTGTGCCTGCCTCTCCTGTCACACACACACACACACACACACACACATAACTCACTCACTCCCCTCATAGTTAGAAACAGATCCTCACTCAGCACTGGGGTTTATCTGACCCTCTGTCTCTGGTTCCCCCTCAGAGCCGCCCTCTCTGCTGTGTCTCTACTCAGGGTGTCTGAGCAGTCCCAGGAGGCCCTGCACCTCCTGCCTCTGACCTTGTGGGAAACCAAACCTTCATCCTACAGTGAGGAGACAATGGCAAAGTCCTGAGTGCAATGATTGATGGAGAAGACAATTTCCCTCATTATTGCATTATTTTTATTGAGACATCATCGGTTTACACACTGTTGTGTGTCCAGAGGTACAGGGTCACAGCTCTTCGGATATTTGTTATCACATCACACCCTACTAAGGGCACATATTTCTAGAGTTTCTTTTGGTTTAGCTTCATCTGTTCCTGCTCTGTTTCTTTATTTCCACTTGAAATCATCCAGTATTTTATTTTCTCCTCCAAACTTATTTCACTAGCATAATCCCCTCCACATCTATCCATGTTTTGCAAATTCAAGATTTTATCTTTTTCACAGCTGAATAGTATTCTGTTGTTTATATACCTAGTGTTCTTTCCCACTCATTTGTTGTTGGGCATTTAGGTTGTTTCTATTGTTTGATTATTGTAAACAGTGTTGCAATGGACATAAGAGGCACATATCCCTTGGAATTAGTGTTTTTACCTTTTTTTGATTAATACCAAGTTGTGAAATCCTCAGCCATGTGGCAGATCTATTTTGAATACTTTGAGGAGCCTTCATTCTGGTCTCCATAGGGGCAGGAGTGTACCAGTGTGACATCCATGGAAAAGAACGTTCCGGTTTTATTGCCCTACCCAAGGAAGGGTGGAGCCCTCCAGGGATGAGAAGTTAAAGAGGAGGACGAAGCAACAAGATGAGGAAAGAAGAAAACTGAAGGAGGCGCATGGAGCAGAGAGATGTGAAGAAGAAACCACGCTTGCTTCTAAACCTTGGACTGGTGCCAGGGAATTAGGGGACAAGAAAAGAGACACTTGAAAGAGACAAAGACGTGGGTGAGAGACCTGTGGGGAGGCTGACTATGGCAGCTGTTATCTTGATGTGGGCTTTGATTTTGCTTTTTTCCTTCCAGATTTTCTTGTTCCGTCTACTCCACCAGAAGGTGCCTTAGACTTGTGGTAGGCTTTTGGGTCTCAGCAATCTTGCTTTGGGCCAACTCTGTTCAGCTGGGCATTTACCTATGAGGGGGATGGGTAAGTTTGGGTGCTTCATTTGGAAACTATTTTAACTATATTTTTTTCCTTCTCTTTCTCTATTGCACACTAATTCTCTATCAAACACTAATTATATTATCATTCTTTTCTATTAAAGGTCTTACACTCTACAGTATGTTTTGTCTTTATGCAACTGATGACAGTATCCATTTAGAGTGATCAAGATTGAGGGTCTGGAGGACTTCCCTGGTAGCGCAATTGGTTAAGCGCAGCACTATGAAGCTATCCAGAGCTACTGCAGTAGGAGTTCAATACCTGGCCGGGGGGATTCCCACATGGTGCAGCAGACCTCTCTTGCCTCACCCGCTGCTCCCCTCAGCAGTGTACTTCAGTCGATCTGCCTGTTCTGCTCCCCAGTCTGTCTCTGACCAATCCTCTCACCACCCCACACCTCTGGCCTACACCCCAGCTTGTATGCATAAATAAATAAATCTTTTAAAAAAAAGATTGTGGGTCTGGTCATTCTGTCCACTAACAGGACCAGGCTCCATTCCCACCCACAATGCACCAGAGTTCCTTTTCCTCCTCACCCTACGTGGGTCATTGTCACAGATATGAGGTGGTATCTCATGGTCATTTTAATTGGCATTTTCCTGACAGTACGTGATGATAAACATTTATCCATGTATGTATTTGCCATCTGCGTGTCCTCATTAGAAAAGTGCTTATTTAGCTCTTGTTTTGACTGGGTTGTTTTCTTTTTTTGGAGTTCTTTATAGATCTTGGATATTAAGTCCTTGCTGGATATATGATGTCCAACTATTTTCTCCCACTCGATGCTGTCTTTTCATTTAAATGATACTTTTCTTCACTGTATTGATGGTTTTTAGTCTGATGTGATTCCACTGGTGATTTTATTTTTTTGCTTTCGTTTCCTTTGAGCACAGAGGACCTGAGGGGCAGTGAACATACTCTGCATGACATTATAATGATTGATACTGGTCATTATACATTTGTCCTAAACCCACAGAATGGACAACACCAGAGTGAGCCCTGAGGGAAACCACGGACTCTGAGAGGGGATGACGTGCGTGGTCATCACTGTGACAAATGCGCCACTCTGGTGTCAACACGTGATTTGGACGAGATCTGTGAAGTGTTTTACAGATTGAGGAATTTAGTGTAATTTACTTTTGAAAACATTATTTCTTGTGCATACAAGAGCATTTAAAGAACACTCGAGGATACACATAGATAAGTTTCCCTTCCACCCCCAACACCCCAGTCAGCCAGGATCTGCTCAAAGCCAGTTCACAGTTTGTCATTGCTCTTCTCAAAAAATGCATCCACGCTTCTGTCTCGACATCCATGCTCTGTCTTCTTTTCCCATCAGTACAGGAGATCAGGACACAAAGTGGGAGAAAACATTGCAAATCATGAGTCCGATAAAAGGCTGTATCTAAAATTTACAAAATAGCCCTTAAAACTCAGTATCAGAAAGAAATAACCCAATTTACAAAAACAAAAACAATGTAGTAAATCAATGGTACCTCAGTGAAAATGTTGACAAAAACAGACACTTCACCAAGAAGACATATAGACCTAAAGTAAGAATATGAATAGACGCTCGGTGTCACAGGTCATTGGGGAAAGACAGTGAGGAACAACAGCGACACACATCACACCCAGCAGGGCTGGAAATGCAAACACCGCACAATCCCAGGTGCTGCCCAGGATATGGACAACAGGAGCCAGCACCACTGCCGGCAGGAATGCGGGATGGCGCGGTCACTGGGGAAGAGATTTGACAGTTTTTTTGAAATTGAAAAATCTGACCATACAACCCGGTGATCACTGCCCCAGCTAGTTACCCTACTAATTTTCAACTTACATTTGTACAAAACCCTGCAAGCATGTAAATATTTACAGTAGAACACTCATTAAGTGTGAGCTTCCCATAGTGAATAACTTCGAAAGACAATGGTAACTAATGAAACAAAAAGCTTTACAGGAAGAAATCTGGGAAACTCTGCCTTAGCCTGGTGTTGAAGGTTAACACATCGTGATTAGTCAGGTGGGCGTGACTGAGTGTTATTGACGTGTTGAGTGGACAATGGCGCTGCATCTCTGTGGTCTGCTTTCCCGAACCCAGGGTCCACTCAATGACAAAAAACCAACCAACCAACCAACAAACAACAATAATAACAACAACAACACTAAGTTGAGAGACAATATTCCTGAGCAGTACTCCTTGATGGAGACTAAGAGTAGAAAATTTAGGGTGAGGGGTCACATACCAGAAAGTGGAGGTGGGGGTAGAAATGATTAACATAGTAAACCCGCCATAGAAATAAAAAATGCTTAGGGCCAACTGCTATAGGGAGAACCAACTGCTCCAGAAAGTACCCAGAGGCGCAGACCAGGGGTGGGATAAGGGGACGGAGGCCATTGCAGAGAATCACCAGTTCTTACATATGAACAAGGGCACACCATAAAAGTAATTCATTTAACTATAGATAACAATTTCACAAAGGAATGAGCCCCTCCCAAAGAGAAGAACACCAAATCAGTGCAATATCTGCCCTGGGGAGACGCAGCTCTGCTCCCAAGGCTGCCTGCCTGGGACCTGCAGGCTTCTTCTAACACACCCGCCTTCTTCAGGGGCAGCTCTCCTGCCTGCTTGTGTCTGCGTAAGCGTCTCCTTCTTCCTTTTTTTTTTCTTTTATATAATAAACCTGCCCTTTGGCAGAGACTAAGAGTCTTGTGGGGGAACTCACTGTGTGTGAAAGGGGGACTCTGCTGGAACTTTTCTCAGAGTTGACCCAAGAATCCCCATCTGTGAACACAACATCTCTCCAAAACGTCACTCTTCACTGATGTCAATGTTATAAAAACAAAGAAAGTCTGAGAAACTGTCAGCCTGAGGCCTCAAGGAGACCTGGTTGGAAGTGAATGAGGCAAACTGGATGGGATCATGGAACATGGTGTGGGATAAACAAGAACCCTAATACCTTTGCAACTTTTCTGTAAATCTAACAGTATTCTTTAAATTTTTTTAAGTGCCCTCAATACTTAATAGGTTGTAGAAGGAAAAAGTGATCTACTTTCCTATTTTCCCAGTTTTTTTCATGTATGTGATTTAATGAACAAAAAAATTAAGTCCACAATGTCAAGTTTTCCCTTTTTCTTTTTAAAGAGCAGCTCAATGATTTTGGGGGTTGGTTAGTACAATACAGAGAACACAGGCGCAAAGTACAAAACGGCGCCTAACACCAATGCCAGTATTCATCTCATTACAGTTATAACTAAGGATATTATTAATTTTTGTGTTATTTGCTTTTCTTTAGAACATGAATCAAAGCCATTAACAAACTTGAGGTATATACACAATAGATACACAACCTTATGCAAAATACTTTTTGTAAGTAACATTACATTTTAAAATAGTGAAAACTCAGTATCTGTGATGATTTGTATTTTGACTTAATGGAATGAGAACAACATTCAACTAGGGAGGGTTATACTGATAATAAAGCTCTTAAAGTTAAAAATGTTTTCCTCTCCCTTTGTACTTACCACAGGCTATATAATTCCCTGAGAGGATTCATTATGAGAAAAATGTCAATCACAGCTTTAAGACCTTGCTTTGGAAGGAACTAATGAGAAAGCAGATTGGAAGATGAGATTTCATCTTTGTTTTCAAATACGTGGTCCTAATTTTTCTTCTTATAGAATAAGTTTAAATCAGTTTATTATAAATATATCTAAACCATTAATTTTTGCAGCTTTCGGGTAAAGTCCAGCACTTCGTTTATACAAAGTCTTTTTTTTTTAAAGATTTATTTTTATTTTTTATTTATACATACAAGCTGGGGTACAGGCCAGAGGTGTGGAGCGGCAAGAGGGTTCACCAGAGACAGAGCGGGTAGCAGAACAGGCAGATCAGAAATACACTGCTGAGGGGAGCAGCGGGCGAGGCAGGAGAGGTCTGGCGCGCCATGTGGGGCTCTCCCTGGCCAGGTGTCGAACTCGAGTCGAGTGGCCACCGAGGACAGCTCCACAGTGCAGTGTTTAACAACTGCGCCACCGGGGAGGCCCCGTTTATACAAAGTCTTGACAGAAGAGGTCAGTAGAGATCATTTAATCTTTAGTCGTGACATTATCCACTCAAGTCCTTGGCATAATCCCTCGCCAGTAAGAGCACACCATGCCTGTATATGCCACTGGTGATCTTTAATAGATGTTAGTTTCAAAAACTGGGACATTTCTGCTACCATCATGCATTCTTTAACATCTTGTTTATTAGCAAAAATCAGCAACCCAGCTTTCCTTAGGTCCTCGTGGGCTAACATTTTATAGTTCTTCTCTAGTTACAGAGATCCTTTCTCTGTCTGTACTGTCCACAACAACAATTACAAACTCTGTTAGTATAGTAAGTGTTCCAGGAAGAACGAAGAGATCTTGGCTACCAATATCCCACATTAGAAAACGTGTATTATTGATCACTATCTCTTCTACATTTCCTCCTTTTGTAGGGGATGTATGCACAACTTCATTCATGGAAAACTGGTAAAGAATGGTAGTTTTCCCTGCATTATCCAGCCCAACAACGATAACTTTGTGCTCCTGGTGACCGAACAGAGTCCACATCCTGGCGAAGAGAATTCCCATCCTCAGGCAGCAGGCCCCACTCCAGCCCCCCTGGCTGGCCTCCCCGGCTCAGGCTGAGGGGGAGGAAAGACACGCGCAGGAGCCTCTGCTGCTGCTGCTGCTGCTGCCCCGCTGGCCGCCGGTCCGCTTCCCAGGAACCGGAGGGAGGCCGAAGCCCAGGTCGCCCTGCCGCGCGCGAGGCCTCCCCGCTGCCGCCTACGCGGCGCCCTCCTGCCTTGCGCACATCGCCGCCGCGTTGTCTACAACGAACCTCGCGGGCCACCGTCCTCCCCCCTATTTTCCCAAGTTTCCCAAAGACTAGAGAGAGGGGCACTGTGGAAAAAAGATGGAACATCACACACAGGGCAGGGCTCCACAGTCCCTTCTCCTCTGGACCCTGCCTCTCTGACTCGTCACAAAACATCTCAGCCCCCAGGCTGCCCGCCCTCCAGAACGAACCAATCCGCCCAACTCAGACCCCGCCCAGGCCTGGAGGCTCAACCGGAATCCAGAGTAGCGCGCAGCGCCCCCGTGTGGCCACAGGGCCCAGCACAGAAGACCAGGACTCTCCGCGCCCTCCCTAGAGCTCCGTCCCAGCAGCAGGACTAGGATCTGCACACAGGGGGCGCCCAAGACCTTTGTCACTTTAAGTGTCAGTTTCTCTCCAGTTGTTGACTTCGGACTCTGGACATACCCAGCTCTCCAGGACATAACAATTGGTTCCCAGGTTCTGGGAAAACTCCCAAATGTATAGGTTGCATTAGTCTCTTGGATGGAAACTTGGGACTCCAGAGTCCCTGTAATTTGTTTCTGATTGTGCTTTCAAGGATGAAGTGCCTCCTCCTGGGAATCACCCTTATCCCATCCTTTGGATGAGGCGCAGGGCCTAGGAGAGATCTCAGGGCACTGTCTAGGAAGAAGGGGGTGGGGAGGGCCCTGGAAAAGAGAACACAGGACTGAAATGGGGACTTTAGGGGATGGAGGTGGAAATGGGTGAAGAGGGGAGCCAGAGAGGCCCAGGCAAAAGGGGTTAGCATAGGGAACACTGTGAGGGGAATGTCTGTGTGGATGACCCGGGGCTCTGGCTGGGGGCTGGGAGAGTCTGTTTCACCTGGTGGGATTGCAGAGGGGTTGGCACTGTGACTGAGCAGGAAACTACTTACCTTTGGGGCCTTTCCTGTCCTTGCAGGGCTGGTGTAACTCAACAGGCACACCCACATGCTGATGGAGAGGAGGTGCAACAGGGTGGTCCCCAGGGAAAGGGGAGGTTCCAGGTTCACTGCCCCCCCCAAGGAAAGGTGGAGCTGAGCAGGGAGGAGAAATGGCTGGAGAGAAGACTGAGGAGGAAGGAAGCAGGATGGAGAGCCCGAAGGAGACCTGGAGGAAGCACAAGGAGCAGAGAGACATGAGAAGAAACTGCACTTGCTTTTTGGTCCTTGACTTCTTGAAATAGATGTGGGTGAGAGACCCGTGGGGAGGTTAATGATGGAAACATTGATCTTGATGTTGATTTTGGTCTTTTTCTCCCAGAATTGTCTGAATGTTTCTGACCCTTTCCTATAAGTCCCCGCCAGAATGTACTTTAGACTGTGACAGGCCTTCGGACCCTGCTTGGGGCCAACCCTGTTTGGCTGAACATTTACCCACGAGGGGATGGGTAACTCTGGTTGCTGGATTTGGAAACTTTATTCTTTGCCTTTTTTTTTTTTGGTCACACACTAATTGTATTAAAGTTCCTTTCCATTACAGGTCTTACATGTTTTGTCTTGATGTTGCTGACGGCAGAGAGATGGGGGAGACAGATGGTTAAGGGGAGGACCCCTCATGATCCAGAACATCCCCCACAGTTCCCCAGTGCTGGGGTGTCAAGGAGATTCAGGGAGCCAAGAGGAGGGGAAGGCAAAGCCTGTCCTGCCCTAGAGGACCAGACCTGGGGGCTGATTCTGGGGCTCCAGGGCCCCACTCCCTGCAGGTGGGTCAGAGTCAGCCCTGCTCACAGCCCCAGGCTGCTGGACAGCCCCGCTGTGCCCGGACCCTGCAGACACCGCGCTGGAGATGGTGTGAAGAAAAAGAAATGAATAGCAAAATTAAATGGAATTCTAAAAACAGTAAAAATTATCTTTTTAAATCACCTTTATTTTGAAGGAAACTTTCAGGGGATGTAGAATTATTGCTTGACACCTTATTACTTTTTTTAAGATTTATTTTTACTTATTTATACATATAAGAGCTGAGGAAAAGGCCAGTGGTGTTGGGGGTGGGGGGTTGGAAAGATTCACCAGAGAAAGGGTGGGGAGAAGAACAGGCAGATTGATTGAAATATACTGCGAGGGGAGTAGTGGGTACAACAGGAGAGGTCTGCTGCGCCATGTGGGTCAGCTCTGTGGCTGAAGATCGAACTCATGCTCACTGGCTGTCCATAGCTTCATAGTGCTGAGACTTAACCCCTGGTACCACCAGGGAAACCCTGACACCTTATTTCTATCAGTATCTTGAGTATGTCATTCCAGCTGCTTCTGGCCTCCACTGTTTCTTATGGGAAAACAGCCACTAATTACTTTATTGCCTTAATTTTTTAGTGGTTTGCATCAAACACTTCATACTCTGTACCTGAAACAAAGATCTGACACCTTGCACATTCTCTGAGGGGCAACAGGAGGGGCCTCACTCAGGGGCTTCAGCTCCGGGTCCCACGAGGCTGCGATGGGGACGGGATGTTGCCGGATCTGAGCTGCCGTGGTCAGCGTGGAAGGACCCGCCTCAGAGCTCGTTCTTGTGGCTCCTGGAGAAAACCCTCAGTTCCTTGTCCTGTGGGCGCCCCCTTAGCTGAGTATCCACAGTGTGCAGGAGTCACCCCAGAGAGGGACTAGGAGGGGAGCCCAGACGGGAAGTCTCGGCCCCTGTAAGCCCGACTCTGTGACGTGGCGCGTCCCTTCTGCTTTATTCTCTCCGTGAAGAGTCAGCCGGTCCAGACACACTCACGAGGGGGCAACTGTCTCCTCTCGTGTATCAGAGAATTTGTGGAAAATCAAAAACCAACACAGTCCACCCTCTGGACACTAATTACTTCCATTCTGCCACCCAAGACCCCTAAAAGTCTCTCCCATCAGACTCAGCGTGACGTCAGCATCTCATCATGCGAGTGAGGACCACAGAGGAGGCGCCTTGAGAGCATCTGCGCAGTGAAGCCCTCTGTGCGCAGCTGCTCGTGGACGAGGGCTGTGCCGTGAAGGGACAGTTTTCTGCCCCACAAGCCCTCGATGTGGATACGTTGGAGAGAGACACAGGGCAACTCACAGAAACATGCTTTTGTATATTTTTAAATTAACTTTATTGAGATACAACTTATTACTGAAAGGTATGTGATAGGTATGCGCAGTAATAGAGATAAAGAGTCCAGGCAAAGCTGCAGTCAAAGGGCCTTTATTAAAAAGCTCCTGGGCGAGGTTCACAGCTCTCAAGATGGAGGCCAGTGAAGTCACGCCCCAGGTCAAGCGAGGGGAACTTACATAGGGCAATGTTTAGCCCAGGGGCTCTGCGAGGGATCTTCAGTTATGTTGAAGTTGTTGTTCGGTCCCCTTTATCTGACTGGGCTATCTGGTGTTCTGGTGAGGGTGGTGAGGGGGTGGGCGCCAGGTGTCAGGAAGTTTTTTTCCTTTAAGTTGCTCCCTGCTTAGGTGACTGAGAGGCCATCATGGTTTCCCTTCTGCCAACCCAGGCCCAGGCCTAACAATTACCATCAAGTCACTTGTTGAATATGTGTAACCCAGCAACCTTTACGTAAGTACCGAAGAGCACAACCACCCCATAATCTAACTTGAGGATGTCTCCAGCACCACAACAGCCCTTGTTTCCTTGGGCCTGGGCCCATGGGCCCCGCCCCCACAGTCCCATCCCAGCCCTGGGCAGCCAGGAGCCCACTTTCTGCCTCTGGGCACAGGCTTGTGGCCCTATTTCTAAACACACCCCAGGTGACTCGGATGGCATAGACCTGCGGTTGCACATTGGGGTCTACTTGCCCAACACATGCTGATGTCCACTCCATGCTCCACTGGGTGCTGGGGTCTGTGACCCCGCCCTGGAGGACCTGCAGCCTGGGGGTGTGTGGGGAGAGAAGGGCTGCAGTAGCCCAGCTCAGATGGGGCCAAGAGTAGGGCCGGGGTGGGGGGGTCCTTTCTCAGGAGCAAGGGGATATGGGAGCTGGTTCTTGAAAGCAAGCTGTGGGCGTGGAAACAGAAGTGACTCACGGTCTCACAGAAGGCCAACTACATGAGTTCAGCAGATACTTTCTGTGTGTGGCCTCGGAAATTACTCACAACTACTGTGAATTCGATATTGATACTGTGGTGACACTCCTCCCACACCCCCTTTCAGAAACAAGGAAATGGAGACTGGGGGGCATGGCAGTGTCCAGGTCTGAACCCCAGCCACCTGGCTCATGTCTGGGCCTCCTGCCCAACACGACCCTGCAAATTGACCAGGGAACCTATAGGACAGTGACCCTGGAGCCGTCGCTACCCTCTACAGATGCCACACATGTCTTGGATGGATTTTGACTAGAGACAAAGGGCAGTAGGAAATCACTATGTATCAATAGTCACCCTCTATGGAAGTGGACTGAACTGACAGATAAAAAAGGCATAGAGTGGCTGGTTGGACCAAAAAACAAAACCCAACTTTCTGCTGTCTCCAGGGGATGTATCAGAGCTACAAAGATAAGAGAACACAGGCTCAAAAAAATGGTTGGAAAAAAATACAAGGAAATAGGTCACCCCCAAAAATGCAGGGGCTGCAATGTAAAATAAAACAAATGTCCAGTTAAAAAAAGGTAACAAGAGACAGGGACAAACATGATATAATGATTAAGGAATATCGGAAAGACATAACACTCATCAATATATATACACCCAAACAAAGGAGCATCAAAATATGTAAGACAAATATTCACAAATCAGAAAAAAGATATTGATAGCAAAACAACAGTGGTAAAAGACTTCAACACCCCACTTTCATCAATGGGCACATCCACATGACAGAAAGTCAACAAGGAAACTTTTCTCATAAGTGAGGAATTAGACCCCATAGACTGAATAGACACTATAGGGTACTGCACCCCAAAAAGCCGAGTGCACATTCCTCTCAAGTGCACATGGACCAGCCTCCAGAATAGACTATATGTTGGGTCACAAAGTGAGTGTCAATACACTCGTGGAGGTTGAAATCATATAAGTATCTCTGCAATCACTATGGTATCAGACTGTAAATCAACCATAAAAGGAAAACAGGAAATAAATACTAAAAGGTGGAGACTGAATAACACAATACTGAATGACTATTGGGTCAAGGAGGAAATTAAAGAAGTAATTATAAAGTACATTGAGACGAATGACAAAATCTATCTGTGGGAAACAGCATGAGCAGTTCTAAGAGGGGAGTATATAGCGATACAGGCCCACACCAAGGACCAAGAAAGAGCTTAAATAAGTACTCTCACCTTACACCTACAGGAATTCAGAATAAAGAACAAATGAAACCAAAAGTCAGTTGAAGAAAGGAGATAATAAAATAGAGAAAAAATGTAACAGAAATCAAAGATTGATGAAAACCAAAAGTTCAGTGAAACCAAAAGCTGGTTCTTGGAAAAATAAACAGTATACACAGACCTCTTCCTAGACTTACAAGGAAAAAAGGAAGAAGAAGAAAAACTCTAATGAATAAAATCAGAATGAAAGAGGAGAAGTTACAGCAGACATTTCAGGAATACAGAGGCTTTTATTAAACAGCTATATGTCAATAAATTGAATCACCTAGAATAGACAACCTAAATCCTTAGACATATACAACCTTGTGAGACTGAATCAGGGAGAAATAGGAAACTTGAATGGATTAATTATAAGCAAGGATACTGAAACACTAGTCAAAATTTTCCCAAAAAACAAAACCCAGGAACAGACATTTTCACTTGTGGGTTCTACCAAATTTTCAAAGATGAACTAATACCTGTCCTTCTCAATTCTTCAAAAAAATAGAGGAAAAGGGAATGCTTCCAAAAAACATTCCATGGGGCTAATAGTCCCTGATACCAAAAGCAAAGGTCATCACAAAAAAATAAAGCTGGAGACCAATATCCATGATGAATACAGATGCAAAAATCCTCAACGAAATCTTAACAAACCAAATTCAATAATACATTAAAAGGATCACACATCATGATTTAGTGGGATTTATCCCAGAAGCAGAAGGATGGTTCAATATTTGAAAAACATCAATGAGATTTCCCCTCACACCAGAAAGAATGTCTATTATCAAGAAGTCAAGAAAGAACTGTTGGTGAGGATTAGGGGATAAGGACCCTTTGCCCTATTGCTGGGAATGTAATTAGTACAGGCATTTTAGAAAAAAAATATGGCAAGTTCTCAAAAAAATAAAACAGGATTACCATATGATCCAGTAATTCCACTTCTGGATATTTACCGAAGAATAGAATACAGTTATTCAAAACGAGACATGGCCCTATTTTCACTGCAGCACTATTTACAATAGACAAAGTATGAAATAACCCAAGTGCTGGAGACAGATAGATGACTGGATTAGCAAAATATGTTATATCTCATATCTCCATATATCGTATATCGTACACACATGCACACACCTACACACAATGGAATAGTATTCAGATATTTTTTTTTAAAAGATGAAATCTTGCCATTTTCAACAATCTGGATAGACTTTGAGGGAATTATGTTAAGTCAAATGGAGAAAGACAAGTATCATGTGATTGCACTCAATTGTGGAATGTGAAGGGGGAGAAAGTAATTAACAAACACAACAAAAACAAATCCTGACCATGTTCTCTCGGGCGGGCGTCGCTGGCCTCTCGGCCTGGGCAGTGCAGCCGCAATGGATCCAAGTTCGAAATATGGCAACTTTGAAAGATATTACCAGGAGACTAAAGTCAATCAAAAACATTCAGAAAATTACCAAGTCTATGAAAATGGTGGCAGCAGCAAAATATGCCCGAGCTGAGAGGGAGCTGAAACCAGCTCATGTGTATGGAACAGGATCTTTGGCTCTGTATGAAAAAGCTGAAATTAAGGCACCTGAAAACAAGAAGAAACACCTCCTTATTGGTGTGTCCTCGGACCGAGGGCTTTGTGGTGCTATTCATTCCTCAGTTGCTAAACAGATGAAAAATGAGGTGGCCACACTGACAGCAGCTGGGAAAGAAGTTATGCTTGTTGGAATTGGTGATAAAATCAGGGGTATACTTTATAGGACTCATTCTGACCAGTTTCTGGTATCATTCAAAGAAGTGGGAAGAAAGCCACCTACTTTTGGAGATGCGTCAGTCATTGCCCTTGAATTATTAAATTCTGGATATGAATTTGATGAAGGGTCTATCATCTTTAATAGATTCAGGTCTGTCATCTCCTATAAAACAGAAGAAAAGCCCATCTTTTCTCTTGATACCATTGCAAGTTCTGAGAGCATGAGTATCTATGATGACATCGATGCTGATGTACTGCAGAATTACCAAGAATACAATCTGGCCAACATCATCTACTATTCTCTAAAGGAATCTACCACCAGTGAGCAAAGTGCCAGGATGACAGCGATGGACAACGCTAGCAAGAATGCATCCGAGATGATTGACAAGTTGACTCTGACTTTCAATCGCACCCGCCAAGCTGTCATCACGAAAGAGTTGATTGAGATCATCTCTGGTGCTGCAGCTCTGGATTAATGAAAATCAAGTATCATCCTCAGACAAGAGGTAAAGAAGGAAATTTCAGCCCGCTGATTGTGGTTTTAGCTTACTGCTATCCTTGTGAGAAGAAATTATTTCTCCATTGTCTAAATTACTAAGGACAGCAAGATATTTGTAAATTATCTTACAATAAACAACTTATAATAGAAAAAAAAATCCTTAGACCCTCTCAACACAATGGCAGTCACTAGAGGGGAAGGAGGCTGGAGGGAATAGCTGTGGGGAGGATTGTGATTGCACCTTTGGGTGTGCATGAAATGTGCAGTTGCCAGGGTGAGAAACGCCTAAAATCTATACAGTGTTAAAAATGCTTCCTCAGTTAGAAAAAAAGGGAAGTTCAACCAGCCTGCTCCTCAGTCAGAGGCCTTGGCTTGACCGGGCCTGGGAAGGACAGGATAGGCCTGTGCTGTCCTCAGGAGCCCCCTGCACCTCCAAAGAGCCACTTCTCACCTGTGCTGCCCCAGCCTGGCCTGAGCCCCTCCTCAATCACCTGGAGACAAAGAGACTAGTCGCCCCTGCCACCCCCTGGCTGGGCCCTTGTCACCTGGGTGCTGACCCAGGTCCTGCTCTGCTCACAGCCTGGCAGGGGCTCCCCACCGCACAGTCACCCTCAGCCCCATACGGTGACCCCTTCCCAGGCCTCTGACACCCACTCCTGTTTCCCTCCCTCTCCCTCTGCTCTGGCTGACCCTCACCCCTCTGTCCCTGCACACCTGGGACCAACAGGCTGAACAACCCCCACAGGCTATTCCCTCTGTGCACCCTCACCCCCTCCCCAGGGCTCTGCTCCCATCCTACCATGTACACTGACCCCCTTGATGGACACAGCTGCCCCCAAATCCCTCCCTCCCCTGCAGCCCGACCTGCCCCTGCCTGCCCCCCTCTCAGCCCCTCTACAGGTGTGGGGTGGGATGGGGTTCTTGTCTTTATTATTCACTGTCTCCTGCAAGGAAGCAGCTCTCTGAAGAGGGAATCTATTCTGTACATAGCACCAAGCACATGGCTGATACCCAATAAATTGGTGGAATGAATTAAAGACTAACAGGTGTTTCTGATACACATTAAGTCAAAAGCAAAAAATAAGGGGAAAAGTGCTTTCATACTTTTGACAGTTGCCTTTTTGAAACACCACAAACCCCTCACTGAGCAACTGTCACACCTCCCCCTCATGTTACAGCTCAGTGACTGCTCTTAACTGTGTCATCACATGAGAGTTGGGGAGCACCCCATCTTTCTAGAGCCAGGGCTCCACACACAGCCATCCTTCCTGAAGGAAGAGCTCCCAGAGCCCCTGGGTCCCACCCACACCAGGGAGACACAGGAACAGGGAGGGACACACTCTTGGAGAGTTGTTGTCGAACCGCCTGAACTGCGTGTCGTCCACGTAGCCCACGGTGATGAAGCGGGGCTCCCCAAGGCCGGGCGGGGAGGTCACGGTGTAGAAATACTTCAGGGAGTGGGAGCCTGGGGGAGGAGAGGGGGAGACCAGGGCTGACCCGTGTGGTCCAGGTCCCGGGAAGATGCAGGGAGCAGGGTCGAGAGGCCTCCTGAGATGGAAATGGGAAGGCAGGACAAGAAAGGTTGAGACTGGAGGGGCCCGAGAGGAGGTGGGAGCCTGGGAGAGACAGAAAGGGCCCAGGATAGGTCAGGGTCAAAGGGGCCAACAGGACCAGTGAGGGAGGAGTCTCAGGGTCCAGTGCCCCAGCGGGGTTCTTCTAGTTCTTCCCTTCTCAGAGGTGTTTTCCCTCCAGAGCCAGCACTCTAACCACCCAGGTTTCCATCAGGGTCCCTGAGAGCAGCAGCAGGAGGGTTGGGGACTTCATAACCTGTGCTTTTGGGGTCTGGGGA
Source organism: Scalopus aquaticus (assembly GCA_004024925.1). Taxonomy (NCBI): domain Eukaryota; kingdom Metazoa; phylum Chordata; class Mammalia; order Eulipotyphla; family Talpidae; genus Scalopus; species Scalopus aquaticus. The sequence goes on along the minus strand of PVIJ01021328.1, from coordinate 736 downwards.
TATCTGAATACAGGCTGGTGGATGGAGACTTTGTACCTGGGAGCCGCTTTGATGCTGATTGACTTCTCTGGAAACCCTCTAGGCAACTGGGAATGAGAAGTGGGGGTGAGTCACTATTATCTAGGAAGGAGGATCCAGCATAGCTGAGAGAGAAAAGTGAAACTGTGGGGAGATGGGGAACCCTCAATACTAACCTTCCTGGTGCCAGACACAGCCCTGGGTGCAGAGACCCTGAGAGCCACACCCTATACCTGGGACTTTGCCTGCCCCCTCCTCTCCTGCACCAAGACCTTTGTCACTCTGTTTCCCTGAGTCCTGGCCAGGGACTCAGGTCAGCGATTTTCAAGCATTTTCTTTTCAGGATCTCAGCACAGTTTTGCAGATCAGCAAGGACCCTGAGTATAATTTTAGGAGGTTGTAGCTCTCAATATTTACTACATGAGGAATAAAACCAATTTAAAGATGTTCTTATTTAATTTAGAAGAGCATTAATAACCCATTGCATGCTCACAAAGTGTCTTAAAGAAATATAGATATTTATGAAAATAATCAGGGTAATGAGTGGATCTTGTACAGCTTATATTTGTGCAATTGTCTTTCTTCTCTGTCTCATTAAAAGAATGTTGGATTGGGGCCTCCCTGGTGTCGCAGCGGTTGAGCGCTGCGCTGTGGAGCTGTGGGCAGCACGTGCTGTGAGTTCGACGCCCAGCCGGGAAGGATCCCACATGGTGCGGCA
>PVIJ01021327.1:0-18777 GCA_004024925.1 Scalopus aquaticus | reverse complement strand
AGGGGAGGAGGGAGGGGTGCAGGAAGCAGAAAGGGGGAGGGAGGGCAGCGGTCAGGTTGTCTCTAGCAGCGAGGGGGATTGAGCCCCTCTTCTCAGCGGCTGGGCGCCAAGACCCTGCCCTTGAGCAGTCCTGCTGCTGGAAGAGAAGAAGGTTGTGCGGGCAGGCAAGGTGGGCGGGGCTGTGGGTGTCTCCAGAGAGGACAGAGTGGCTCTGGCGTCTGCGAAGGGAAGCCTGCGCCTGACCGCTCCCAAGGGCACGTCGTCCACGGCGGCCCCCCGGCCCAGGCGTGCAGCTGATACTTACGGTGGCCGACTAGCCACGTGAACACACCCCAAAAACCTCCTGAGCCCCCCACCCGCAAGCACCCACTTTGGAGGTGACGGAGCAGGCGAGTGAGGCCAGAAAACACCCCCAGAGTCGCTGGGTCTGCGAGGGGTGCACCGTGCCCCCCCGCCCCGGTCTGCAGCCCCCTCAGCACCTCGAATCCTGCGGCAGGGACAGAGGTGGCAGGCACACTCGGGCAGGGGACCCCTGACCGCAGGCGGGTCTGGTCTGGGGGGTCGATGTGGATTTGGGCTTGAGGGTGACTACCCTGCAGGTGGTGCCTGACACCCCAAGACTGGAGGCCGCCAGAGTCGGCAGCGCAGCGGGGGCCAGAGCTGCCCTCGCAGACCAGGGGCCGACGTGAGGGGAGCTGCTGCCAGAGGCCCAGGAGGTGGACAGACAGGAGCCCGCCAGGGGCACCCAGGGCAACAGAAGCTGGCTGAACACGGGCCGGATACTCGGGCCGGAAGTGAGCGTCAGATCCCTGGCCACCCCTCAGGGCAGCGAGCACGCGCCGGGCTGCACGAACGGATCGAGCCACCGCTCGCCTTGGCCGCACGGCCGCCATCTTTGTCAGCAGGAGGCAGGCTGTGTCCATGCCGGCCACGCCGGGGTCACCGCTCAGCCAGCCTCTCGGGGCTCTGGGCTGGCCCCCAGCTCACAGGCCGGGCTGCCGGGCACCGTCCCGAGAAGGGAGCTGCCAGCCCAGGGTCTAGCTCCCCAGCCCCGGGGGACGCAAGCATGGGACGGTGCTGGCCCCCACGGCCGGCCGGGAGAGCAGCTGGGGCTGGTGCGGCCCAACCGCGGCATCACTCGCCCCGGGCCTGTGGGGACCTGCCTGGCCCGGCCGTGCCCGCCTCCTCCCGGCCCGGCCAGCGACAGCTGTGTCAGTTGTTTTGGAGCGCGACCGGGCTGGACCAAGGGCCTTGCCCCGCGGCCGAGGGGCGCAGGGCCCTCAGGCCCGGAACGAGAGGGGTGAAGGAAGGTCGGTAAAAATAAAACAGTCTTAAAATTTTTAAAGGCAGCTGCTTTCTGGTGATGCTTGTTTTGCGTTTTTCCAGGCTCCCCTTGACTGTCTCCCCAGGCACCCTGACCCCCCAGGGCTTCCTCCAGGGGGGCACAGGCTCTGCCCCACCCCCACCCGTGCACGTCTGTTCTCTGTGGACATGCAGAGCTGGGTTGGTCTCCCGGCCCCTATATTTTCTCTCCCATTTATAACATCTTATCTTTTGTTCTCTGGGGAACCCCCAAAAAAGAAAGAAAAGGCCTGCGATGAAGCCACACACATCCCCCGCAGAGGAAGAGGCGAAGGGGGGCAGGACGGCCACTTCTCAGGGTCACCTGCAGGCGTTAGAAGCAGGTCCCCCCTGCCTCCCCCACTTTTCAGGAGCCTACGAGTGACTGTGGCTACGGGGCCTGGGGGGGCCTCAGGCTCACAGCCTGGGGATGGGGATGGGGCGTGGGTAAGAGACTGACCTTCCCTCTCAGCTTTGTGGGTTCTGCCAGTACAAAGGAGCCTCGCCCCTCAGTGCCTCAGTTCCCCCATCTGACTGGTGGGGCTGCTGTGCGGTAGCCAGTTTGCAGACACAACCGCAGTCTCCCCTCTGCCTCAGTTTCCTCCCTGTCAAGCCGAGACAGAACCAACACACGACGCACCCGTGGGGGCCAGAACGGGGCTGTTAAAAGCATAAACCAGGGGATGGGGCGGGAGACAGAGCAGCCCGCCCCGGCTGAGTCTCCTTCCTTCCCTCTCGCCCCACCCGCTGAGTGGGCAGCGACCCCGGCCCAGTTCCCGGACCTGACCGACCTCGCTGCTCGGCTGCCCTGCCCTCCCCAGGTCAAACAGACTCCCAGGCCCCAGGGCCTCAATCACCAGGGAACAAAACAGGATGAGCCAGTTCCCACGGCACTTGCCAGCGCCCCAAGGCAGAGAGGGAGGAGGCAGGAGGAGGGGTCCCCTGCTGGCCCAGGCAGTGGGGGCCAGCATGGGGCGGAGAGTCCCAATCCAGCCGGACCTCTCCCACATCACCTGGCCAGCCCCACCCCCCAGGATCATCGGGGAGGCCGGGCCCCCAGAAGCCTCTGGTCTCAGGGCCAGGCCGAGGGTCAGCCGGGCGGCTCCCTCCAAGCCCCCCGGCAGCAGGCAGCACCCCTGAGCTGCCCGGAAGCTCCTGCAGAAGGAGGCACCTTCCATCCCCGGCGCTCGCTGCCCACGGCAGCTCCAGCCCGTCCCGTGCACGGCCCTGCACTGCCCAGGGCAGCTGAGAACTCTCTGGACACGAGAGGCCCCGCAGACATCAGAAGCAGCCGCCTTGGCGTTCACGCCGCGCCCTGCCCCAGCCCCCGCCTGGCAAACCCCAGCGCGGCCCCCAGGGCTCCCGGCTCGGGCCCTGCCCACGCCCCGCTGCCCCGGTGGGTCTGCGGCTGCCCTGAGAGCTGGGCCGACCCCTGCAGAGCGACCTGCTCCCGTCGGAGCCCGACCGCACTCCCGCTCTCGGGAGCAGCGGCCCCCCGAGTCTGCGTCCCCCCTCGGGCCAGCAGCCGGGCGCTCGGCCCCCGTCGGCAGCTCCGCCAGGCAGTGAGGGGGATGGCCTGGGCCTGACCGCCTGGCCCGGGCTGCAGCCGCCCCGCAAGCTGGGGCACGTCCCCTCTCCCTGCCAGCCTCTGATTCCTTATCTGCAAAATGGGGCTCCCCTCTGACTCAGAGATCAAGGGGAACAGGACGGGCACGCCCAGGAGATGAGAACCAGAATCTGTTCCTCAGAGCGAGAATAAAAAGGTTGGCCGCTCCAGGTGCCCGCACGCTGCCCTCGTCCTGGGGGTCAGGGGAGGGGCCGCGTGCAGGGTGTGGGGCGCACCCCCAGAACAGCTCACAGCCCCACTGGCCACACTCCCTCCATCTGCTCTGGAACTTTCCTCCTTCCTGCCTGCCCCGGTCCCCCCTCAGCCCCCCGCGCCCCGCTGACCCGCTGGACAGCGGCCTTCTTTGCATTGACCTCTGAGGCGCTGTCAGCCTCCGTTCTCCTCGTTGGTTTGTGGGGGGGAGGCTTCTGCCCCCTCCTCCCGGCGGTGCTCAGGCCTCCAGGGTCTGGGGGGGCGGAGGGAACCCCAGGGCCACGGAGACGAAAACTGTAAACCACAGCTCACGCCCGGCGTTGAGGCAGCCACCAGCGTTGCTCTAAGACTCAAGCGAGGCCGGAGGCCGGTGCAAACCTGCACCCGCAGGACAGTCAGTGTGGGGGCCAGCTGAGTCTCCGACGTCCCACAGGCCTGGAGACTGGCCACGGCGCCACAGCTGGGGTGCAGACGGGGCGGATGGGGAGAGGGATGGGAGGAGGGATGGGAGGAGGGATGGGAGGAGGGATGGGGAGAGGGATGGGAGGAGGGATGGGAGGAGGGATGGGAGGAGGGATGGGGAAAGGAGGTGGAGGAGGGATGGGAGAGGCTGGGTGGGAGGCAGGCTGGGGAAGGCTGGGCGGAGCCAGGAGGGATGGCGGAACAGGGAAAGTTGTGAAACTGCAGCTCTACTGCCCTCATGGCCACGGCACAGGCTCCAGCACAGACACGCGTCCATCCCGGACCGTTCCAGAGGCCAGAAGCGCAAGATGAGCCTCGGGAGCTTCTGTCAGCCCAGGGAGGCGCCTCCTGCCTCTTCCAGCACCTGGTGGCTGCAGCATTCCTGCGGGGCAGCTCTGCGCCCTGCCAGGAGCCTCTCCTGGTCTGTGGTGTGTCCCCTCTCCTGAGGAGGACTCCGGGGCGGCTTTCAGGGCCCACCCAGGCAGCTAGCCAGCTGGCCCAGGGCCTCTCATCTCATCACACCAGCAAAGCCCCTTTCCTGAGGTCACGGTCAAGCTCCCGGGGGAGGACGCAGCCCCTCAGCCGGCCACAGGGACGCTGCCCGCGTCTGGGCGATGGCAGCTGTCAGCGCCCGACCACCCAGTGACCCGGTCAGCTGCACGCTCAGTGGGCCCCTCTTCCTCGAAGGCCGCCGTGCACATGGTCCAGCGCCATCCCCACCTGCCAGCGCCAGGAGCCCGCCAGGAACCCGCCACCCCAAGGCCAGAACCCCGAGTCACCCCAAGCCGCAGGGCTCCCGGCCTCTGGGGCTGGGCCTGCCCTGTCTGGTGCTCCCAAGGGGTGACCCCTTTTTCATACCCCCGCCCACTGCCCCCCACCAGCTGGCCCTGCCTCCTGCTTTGTTCAGCTGCCAGGACACCCCAGAACTCCTCCCAGGGACCCCACCCTGCCAAGTGCAGGTGCCTCCCCGGCCCCTAAAACGGGGCCCTCTCACCCCACACACCCGCATCTGGCGGGACTCAGGATCAGGGCTCGGGCCCGGGGAGCGGCCTTGGGCCCCCGGGGAAGCTGCCAAGGAGGCCGAGGCGAAGCTGAGCCCAGGCCGGGGGAGAGCAGGGGCCCAGCGCTGCCCAGGGGCCAGTCGGGGCATCGGGCAGCAGCGGGGACGCCGTGGAGGCCCGTGCCCCTGGTCTTCATGCCTCCTCGCGCCCTCCACGCCTTTGCAGGGACTGGAGGTGCCGTTCCCGGTCCCCACCCTAGCCGGGGGCCCGCCAGGAGCACCAGGATGACCCTCCCGGAGGGTGAGTGACCCGCCCTGCTCGGCCCTCCCCCAAGTCGCCCGGTTCCCCTCCGGGAAGCCGCTCTCGGGCCGCACTCGCCCGGCCGGGTCAGTGGCCAGGGACGCCCCTGGCCCGGGTGAGGCTGGGCCCCCTGGGCCTCGCGCCGGCTGGGAACACAGAGCCTGAGCTCAGAGAGGCCCCCCGCCCAGGCCAAGTGGCTCCTCTCGGCCCCCGCGGCAGCGTCCTGGCCTCCCGCGCCCGCGGGTCTGCTGAGGGGCTGCTGGGGGAGGCGCCCCCCATGAGAGCCTCCGCCACCGACCCCCTGACCCCAGCTGTGCACACAGGTGGGGGGCCTTTCTGTGTCTCCCCACTGTCGAGAGCCTACAGGCTTGAAGCATCTGCTACCCCATTGTGGGAATAAATGAGGACCCCAGGGGCCTCCCTGGCGGCGCAGGGGTTAAGCCTCAGCCTATGGAGTTATCAGCAGCCACTGCAGCAAGCGTTCGAATCCCAGCCAGGAGCTTCCCACAGGGCGCAGCAGACCTGTCCTGTCTCCCCGCTGCTCCCCTCAGCAGTAGATTTTAGTGGACCCACCTGTTCTGCTCCCCACTCTGTCTCTGGGGAGTCTTCTCACCCCCATAACTCTGGCCTGCACCCCAGCTTGTATGCATAAATAAATCTTTAAAAAAATAAAATAAATGAAGACCCCACATGAACCCAGGAAAGGGGTTCACTCAGCTTGCCCTACAGGGGCTCAGCCGGGGGGGCTGCGGGAGGTCCGGGGGCTCCCATCCTGTGCGCTGTTAGGGGAGAGCTGGGCCTTTCTGAAACGCAGGAGGAGGGTGCCAGTCGGCTGTCCTGCCAGGCCGTGTAATGGCCGCAGAGCGTGGGCGAGTGGTCACGCACGGCGGCCATTTTGCCCACCCTCTTAGGTGCAGGTACTGAGGTGAGCAAATTAAATTGCTGACCATCGCTGGCAGGAGGTTACTTCCTGAGCCCGCGGCCAGCGGAGCAGCCCCCGCTTGTCAGCAGAGGGAAGCCGCCGGCCGACCTAGGGGAGGAGCCCGCCAGTCTGCCCCCAGCCCTCCCTCCTCCCGCTCTGCAAATAAATTCCGCGGTTGCTTCTCCAGGGGTCTGTCTGGAGTCAGGTCCTGCAACTGGGAGGACCCCGCCAGCCGGGTCACCCCCTTTTCCTGCCCTCCTTCGCTTGCATGACAATGACCTTCAGGCACCCTAGGAAGAGGGGTACTGAGCGCCCCCCAGACGAACCCCCACTCCAGCCGGGCTGCCCCCTCCTCTCGCCTGCCCCAGCACACCCGCCCTCATGGGGCCTAGAAGCACCCCTCGTCCCCCCAAAATGATTCAGCGTGGTAGGTGTCGATCCCACCACACTTCGCTCTTCCCCATCTGCCCAGTCACCCGCTTCCTGTACCAGGCCTAGCCCCAGTCTTGGGGTTCGTGGACGAGGCACTGCACAGTCTCCTGGGCCTCCGGTCATTTCCAGATTAGCCTGTGTCCCCCAAGTTACAAAGAACATGGCTGACCGCTCCAGGGTGGCGTGAGGGGGCGGGGGCCCCTGTCCGAGGCTGGCCCCCCAAGCCAGGCTTGGCCGCGACCCAGGGGTCGTCTCCGGCACAGCAGGCCCCACCGGGCGCTCCGAGTGGGGCAAGGCGTCCGCTGCTCCGAGCCCGCGTGCCAGCGCATCCTCGGACCCCACTGGGCACCGGGCCCCAGCCCCAAGACCGAAGGAGAAATCGCCCGTATCTGACCTCTCGGGGCGATAGGGCCTTGGCTCAGGCAGAGCAGAGTAGGGTCTCCTCTCCGCCTCTGCCTGCCTCGGTGCACACAGCCCTGCGCCCTCGGCCTGGCCAGCTCGGCCACGGAACTCCCGGTGCGGAGGGAGCTGGGGGATGGACAGTGACCCTGCAGGCCGCTCGCAGCGCGTCCTCTCTCAGCAGGCCGTTTCTGTCCTTTCGCTCCCAGCTCCCGGTCTGCGGCGGTTTGTCGTATCCTACATGGAAAACAGGACAGAAATGCACGTTTTCCGCACTGGCCGGTGGGGCAGTGCGACGGGCACTGGGGTCCTCTCCGCCGGTCCTCCCACCTCTGCTTGGCGCTCGCCCCCTGTGCCTCCCAGGGACCCCTGCAGGTTTAGGGGCCTCATCTGCAGAGAAATGTCAGCACTCAGTTCCTGCTGGCAGGTGGCCGGCGGGAGGGGTCTGGGCGCGGGGCCGCAGCCTCTGGACATGCGCTGCCGCCTGAGCAGGCAGGTGCCCCCACATTCGGGGAGCCGGGGCCTGCTCCTCTTTTTCAAACGCCTCACCCCAGACCGCCACCTCCCGAGCGGGGCTGGGGGGCACACGAGCCGGTTCAGCCTAAGGGTTTTCCATGGCCCCAGATGCGTCCCCGCCTGTGGCTCCGGCAGAGGGCAGAGGCCCCGGCCCACCTCCTCCCTGGGAGCCGGGCTGCCCTGTTAGCCGCCCTAGCGGACTGCCGGCTAATCATCGCCCTTGAACCCCAGGCATGTGGCCCAGCTCGCATTTCCTGTTAGGGGAAACACTGTTCCGGGACATCTGTTGACAGGTCTGTCAACAAAGTGCCACAGACTTGCTCCCCACCCACCTCTGTGCCGCCGCCAGCCCCTGCGCCTTTGCCCCGGGAGCCCGGCCTGCCCCAGAGGCCCACAAAGAGCCAGGCTGCGGAACACACCAGGTCAGCACTTCTGCCAGGCTGAGTCAGCCCCGTGGCAGAGCCGAGAGGCCGTGAGGACTCGCGGGTGAGCTGGCCGGAGCCGGCGGGGCGCCCCGCTCGGCCGTCTGCCTGCCTCTGGCTGCAGGTCATGAGGTCCCCGGCCCGAGGCCAGCCCCCCCACCGCTGTCCTCAGCCCCGGCCAGCACGCCCAGGCTTCCTCCTCGGCTCTTCCAGTAGCCGGGTCTGTCTCTGGGGTTCCGACCCCGGGAGAAGCCCCAGTGGGAAGTGCCTGCAGTCACTGGGGCTCCCCCAAGGCTCCATGGGGTCACCCCGCACAGGGAGAGTTGCTACGTTGGTCAACGGGGTCCCGGGGGACAGCTGCCCAGGGCAGCTTCACGCCCAAACGCTTCGTGGAGCACAGGACTTGCCATTTCACCGCCTCTGGCCACTCCTTGGTGATGCCCAAGGTGGGGACCAGTCGGGCAGGTCGCTGACGGTGCTGGCCCTGGGGTGCGGGCTGGTCCGCAGCGGCCGGCACCACGCCCGGTGCGTCAGCCTCGGGAGCTCGCCGCCCTCCCTGCGTGCTTCCTGCTGTTTCTCCTGCCGGGCAGCCTGCCTGGGAAGGCTCCCCTCAGCCCGGATCTCCAGCCACCGGGGCACGGGCTGAGCACTCCCCTGCCCGGGCCCTGCCTTAGCCTGTCATGCCCTAACTCGTTTCTTTCTCACATAAGCTGCAGGGTCAGAATCCGTCCTGCAATGCTGCCCTGGTGGCCGGTGCTCTGCAAAGAGCCACAGGGGAGGTCGGTGAGCAGGGCACAGAGATGCCCTCGAGCCTTACAAGCTTGCTGAGAGACACACCGCACATATAGAACATTCTAGAAGGAACTAAGGTGACCGTGGAGAGCAGAGACTCGACGGAGGTGAGACAACAAGCCACAGGTGTTACTCCCATTTTGCAGATGCAGAAACTGAGGCAGGGCTGGACAGTGACTTGTTCGAGGTCATGTGGTCCCTTGCCCAGCAAAGGCACCCCTGAATCAAGCACCCCGACCCCAGGCCGTTCTCTAAAGGAGGCGGCTCAGCCTTTTCCCGCAAAGGACCTGCAGTGAGCGGCTTGGGCTTTGCAAACACCTGTAACTGCCACCTATTCTCAGTTGCTTTTTCCTACAATCATTAAAAAGTGTCCTTGGGCCTCCCTGGTGGCGCAACGGGTTAAGCACAGCTCTATGAAGCTGTCCGCAGCCACTGCAGCACGAGTTCTATCCCCGGCCGGGGAGCTTCCCACAGGGCGCAGCAGACCCCTCCTGTCTCCCTGCTGCTCCCCTCAGCGGTGTGTTCGGTTGATCTGCCCGTTCTGCTCCCCACTCTGTCTCCGACGAATCCTCTCACCCCCGACAGCTCTGGCCTGCACCCCAGCTTGTATGCATAGATAAATAAATCTTTTTTTAAAAAAGCGTCCTTTAAAAATGCGGTGACCGTAGTTCACAGAGCTCACGGCCTGCGGGGAGACACTCGGTGTCTCGCTAACAGTCTTGCCAGCGAGAGTGAGCCTCACGGCCACACAGATGCCTGCAGGCTGGCTCTGGAGTCCACGTCACAACACACAAACGTGAGGTCGCTGTGTCTCAGGCACACGCACACACACGCACACTGTAAAATCGTTCCTGCCTCTGACAGCACAAAGCAGGCCGTGGGACCCGACTTCCGTGCTCGCTCTGAGCAAGCCTAAGTCGTCCCCACCCGCACCCCCAGAGGAGGACAGGCCGCCCCCATCTTTGGGGCTCGGACAGGGCATGACGTGGCTGTGACCACGGAGTTCCAGCCCAGCCTGGCCCGTGCGGGCCGAGCCCCGGCCCCTCTCCGCGGCCTTCTGAGCCTGCCCCTTCATGTGCGCCCTGCAGCGCGATCTGACTCCTCGGAGAACTCAGCGTGGCGCCGCCACACGCCCCGCACCGCCCGGCCCGGGGGCTGAGTGCAGGGCCCACGCCGACACCTGTCCGTCCAGGGGGCCGTGCCCTGTGTGGGGCGGGCCCAGGTGTCCGTGCAGAGCGGCGTGCCCAGCCCGTCCAGACAGCGGGCGCCCCTCACCTTCGGGAGGAAGGAGCCCCCGACACAGGCCGCAGGAGGAAGCCGAGGGGTCCACGCTGACCGAGACGAGCCACACCCCAGGACGACGCAGTGCGGCGGCTCCGGAAGCCCCTGGAGCTGCCCGTGGGGACGGGAGTGGGCGGGCGAGGGCTGGGGCGGCAGAGACAGTGTCTAGCGGGCAGCCTGTCCTATGGGGAGCTGGAGGGATCCGGGCTGCGCGCACTTAATGCCACCGATCGGCCCACGTGAAAACGGCAGGTTGTGGGTTACGTCTGTGTCACCACTGCAGTTGCCACCTCGCAGACCACCAGCCTCGGAGCACGAATGTCCCTTCAGGGTCATCGAAGTCGGATGAAACCATCTGCCGTGAAGCAAACCCAATGCTGGCAAGAGAAATTTATTAAAAAGTTAATTCAGGGCCTCCCTGGTGGCGCAGAGTTAAGTCTCAGCCTATGAAGCTGGCGGCCACCGCAGCATGAGTTCGATCCCCGGCCAGGGAGCTTCCCCCAGGGCGCGGCAGACCTCTCCTGTCTCCCCGCTGCCCCCTCAGCAGTGGATTTCAGTGGACCCGCCTGTTCTGCTCCCCACTCCCTCTCTGGGGAGTCCTCTCACCCCCACACCTCTGGCCTACACCCCAGTTCTTGTGTGCATAAATAAATCTTTTTTAAAAAATAAAATAGTTAATTCAAGGCCTCCCTGGTGGCACAACGGGTTAAGCGCAGCACTATGAAGCTATCCAGAACCACCGCAGCACGAGTTCAATGCCCGGCCAGGGAGCTTCCCACAGGGCGCAGCAGACCTCTCCTGCCTCGCCCCTGCTCCCCTCAGCAGTGTATTTCCATTAATCTGCCTGTTCTGCTCCCCGCTCTGTCTCTGGTGAATCCTCTCACCCCCCACACCTCTGGCCTGCACCCCAGCTTGTATGCATAAATAAATAAATCTTTTTTAAAAATAATAAAATAAAATAGTTAATTCAGAGTCAAACTGGGAACCAGGCCAGGAGGACAAGACCTGGTCCCCCAACCCTGCCCCCCACCCCAGCCCGCCCCCGGGCCTCGGGCCTGGGTGACTCGGGCGAGCTCCGTCCAGTTAACTGCTAACATTTTCAGCTAAGTCGAGGAGGCGGCTCTAACCTGCTCATTAGCTGGCAGGGCAGGAAGCGCCGGGCTCTCCAAAGCCCCCGGTTGACGGCTGCTTCCGCCAGAGCTTCCGTCGGGCAGCTGGAGCCTCGTATCCGAAAGTGCCCCCCAAGACGAGGGTGCGCTCGCCCGTCCTTCTCCCTGCAACTCCGAGGGTGTCGGGGCTGGGTGGGGGTTCTCACACATTCCCTTGTGTAGGGGCAGGAAGACACAGGGCAGGTTCTCTACACAGCTGCGCAGACCAGTCCAAAGGAGGAATCCTGGAGTCCTCGGGGGCGTTTTAGGCTCTTACTGGTCTCTTGTAGGGAGGCAGCAGGGACAGGGCAGGCAACGGGGCCGGGGGGCGGAGTCTGGCAGCCCCCAGTCCCGGCGCATCTTTACGCCCCCGGGCTCGCGGGTGTTCTCTCTCAGTGTCTGCTGCACCCCGAACAGCCCTCTGCTCCCTGCTCTGTTCTCTGCTGCTTCCTCTGCTGCTTCCTCTGCTGCTCACAAGCCCAGTCTCTGGCCCAGGTGCGCCCACTCGCGCAGGCCCACCCCCACTCCCGGCGCCGCCCTCAGGCCTGCGCGTGGGCCCTCGGGCGTCTGTCCCTGGTGGGAGGGCGGGAAACCCTGCGACTCTCCTCACCCTACACCCTGCCCTCGGCCAGGGCTCTGCACGAACAGAAGCCTCGGCCGACTCCGGACTCTGGGGGCTGGGGCAGGCCAACGTGGATATTTTTCAAGAGAGCAAAAAGTAGAATTTTATTTTTTCGGTGCACACCAACTTGTCTCCAGGACAGCCACGTGGTGGGAGGAGCCTGGGGGGAAGCTCAGAGGGGCTCCCCGAGGCCCATCACCAGCCCTGAGGCCCGAGGAGTGGGGGCCTCTGCGTGTGGCTGGCTGCCCTGCTCCCCAGCCTGGCCTTGGGGCCACAAGCTCTAGACCCTCTGCTGGAACCCCAGCAGAAGCCCCCTGCCTGGGGAGAGTGAGGGGTGGGGTTCGTGCAGGCCCAGGCAGGGATTTCCCTGAAAGACCGGGCTGACCCTGGCCGGCCTGTCAGCCTGTTTTGTCACATCCCAGGAAGCCACATTGTCACAGCCCAGAGAGCCGCCTGCCCCAGAGGGGCCCCGGGAGTGAGTCACCCCAGGCGTGCCTCGGGCTGCACACGGCTGGCCCTGCACATGCAGCCTGAGCGAGGGGCCAGGAGCCCACCCTTCCTGCAAAGCCAAATTGAACTCATTGTCCTCAGAACCGTTCCTGAGCTCACACGGCCCCGGGCGCCGCGCTGAGTCTTGGCTCGGGATGTTTCACTAAACTCAGTTACCCGCTTTGCCGCGCCCACTCTGCAGCTAGGACAGCTCAGGCTCAAGGGGTGAGGTCATCTGCCAGCCCCTGGCAGCGAGTCCCTCTGGGCCCCTGCTCAGGGTCCGGCATGACCGCCGACCTCGGCGTCTGGACTTCAAGCCCAGGGAAGGGGCGACTCAGCTGGACGGTTCAAGACAAACAGCACAGCTGAGCCAGGCACGGGGCGGCAAGGAGGGGGCTGCCCGGAGAGGCGGAAGCCAGCACTGGAGGTGAAGCTCCAGGGCCCCTGGGTGTTCTTTGGAGAGAGTGGAGACGTCGAAGTCGCGGAGCCCCCAGCCGCACCCCTGCTTGACTCGGGAACTGTCTATCCGCTGTGGGCGCCTCGGGCCGGCCGCTGGCATCTGCTCCATCCCGGAAGAGGAGCGCCTGGCCTCACGGAGGGGCTGTGGAGGGCTGGGCACCCCGGGCAGCACAGTGGGCCAGCCGGGCCTGGGCGCCGGGCACGAGGGTGAACGCAGTGCCAGGACAGAGGGTTTCGGATGCGACCACTTCTCAGCAGCCTCCGGCCTGGGCAGCACTGAGCAGGAGAGAGAGCAGGCAGGGACCCTCAAGCAGGCGCGGGCTGGGAGGAGGGTGCTGGTGGGGAAGCAGACAGGAAAAGGACTTCTTCAAGAAATTTGGGGACCAAGGAAGAGGACGGTGACCGAGTCCAGCTTCCAGGGACACTGTATTGAAGGGAGGGGCTTTTCGGGGCGGGAAAGTCCTCATCCAGCCAGATGGGTGTTGAATTAGGTGCCCCCCAAAGCTATGTCCACCTTCTAAGCCTCTCTTCCCATGAATGGACCTTATTTGGAAGAAGAGTCTTCAGAACTGCAATAAAACCAAGATGAGCTGCGCTAGATGGGCGGGCACCCAAATCCAGCATGAGTAGCCACACAAGAGAAGAGAAATGTGGGCACAGACACAAAAAGAGGGAGACGATGTGAGGAACGCACGAGGGGCCCCGGGCAGGCTGCAGAAAGCACCTGCAGGGCAGGGAGCCCCCGAGACGCTCGGGGAGGCGGGCGGACCCCGGGGGAACACGGCCCTGCAGACAGCTGGGCGTCAGACTTCTGCCTCCAGGACAGAGGAGATGAACTTCTGGTGCTCAGCCCTCCCGCCCCCACCACCCGGTTTGCAGAGTTTGTTTGGAGACCGGAGGAAACGGGCGCAGTCGCCAGGCGGCCGGCCCTGATTTCTCAGAGCGCGACACAAAAGCAGCTGGAAACTTGCAGTGGGAGCCGAGCGCGGGACCTGCCCGCACCCATGAGTAGCCATGGGTGCGCCTTCCCTTCCCTTCCACCCCCTCCCCTGGGTGGTGGGGCCCGAGGAATCCCTCTGGGCGCCTGGTTGCAGGAGAACCCGCATCCAACACCCAAGGGAGGGGCAGCAGTAGGGTGTCTGAGCAGGACAGAGCAGGAGCGGGAACCTGGCGTCGGGCAGAGGGCGACCAAGCTCCTCTGCTGTCTTCAACACCAGCATTTGGGTTCCACAGGGGCAGAAAATGAAGAAAGAAGACAGCAGGGAGGGGAGAGTTGCGCAGAAGGGCAGCCGCCATTCACGCCACTGTCTGTGCTGAGTTCCAACATGTCGGAACCCTCGCTTGGTAATTGGTGGCTGACTGCGTAGCAGTAGCAATAAATCCACCTGTGCCAGCCCGTAAACCTGCCCAAGGCAGGAGATGGTTCTGATTTGGTCACGTCTGCCTGTGCCCAGACACCAGCCAGCTCAGTGGCCAGACCCGCAGAGCTTCTGGCCACAGCAACCCAGGGTGCCCGGCCTGCACCCACACAACCTGGCTTGGTTTCTCAAGCCAGCCCAGAGAGAGTGTCCAGAGTTACTGGTACCAGTTTTCTCCTAGAGGAGAATATCTAACTTTTATCAGATTACTGCTTCTCCCTTTTATAAATTTAATTTTCATAACATTTCTTTAAAAGTCAGATAATGTTACAACTTCATGGTAATAAACAGTGACTGCCACCTCTAATTCCTACTTCCTTCAGTGGCCTCCTTTCTAGTCTCTTAATTGTTTTTTTTTCTTTATCATTTTAAACTAACATGATTACCCCATTACTTGAGGGTACTTTTAGTTTACTTATGCCATCAAACGATATCAGTGTTGACATTATTATGACTTCATAATTATTGCAACTAAGCCACTTCGAGCACTAAGATGTCCTTTTCTTTATTGTGCAACTTTTCGTTTTTCCTGGCATTAACTATTGCCTCATTTTTTCATATACTTAATATTTTGTATGCTATTGACCACTCCCACAAATTACTGAGAATACCTGACTTCCAATGGTTTGATTTATAATTGTTCAACTGATGGTGTGAAAGTGATAGGTGTTCATCAGAAACCATACTTTGAATTTTCAATTAGATTTTTCAATACAGTATTCAATAAGTTACATGAGATATTCAATTTTGCCCAACTGGAGGAAGGGTTCTGAGCTTGTTTAAGATAGGTGAGGCTAAAGTGTGAGGTTTAGTAGGTTAGGTATAGTAAATGGATTTTTGACTTACAATATTTTCTACTTATGATAGACTTATCAGGACACAAACCCATCATATATCAAAGATAGGTATCTGATAAAGCTGAAAAACTTCTCTCAACAAATAATGCACGGGAGGTAATCATTGATTTTTTTGTCTCATTATTCTCTCTGGAGCTCTCTGTCTGCCTGTGTACCTGGACTAGTTGACTTCTCGGCCTGTGACTCAGCTCTCCTCCCGAGAGTTGCCTCCTACTCCAGTGAGAATCTCCTTGTATTTTTCTCTGCCACATTCAGTATACCCTGTGCTCATGCTGTCTCCATCTTTCAGCTGCTGCTGACTTCCTATCTGTTGTCCAGTAACTTCCTAAGAAAGGATGCACGTAAGGTCCAATTTTTAAACCTTACACATCTTCCGTTTGATTGCTAGTTTGTATAGATGAAGACATGCCAGTAAAACTTTTTTCTTAGGGTTTTGAAGGTGTTGCTCCATCATCTTCATTTGGGGTTTTATTCTTTGTCTTTGCACATGGCTATATGCGCAAAGCCACAGCCAAGGGTCAGTCCCCACCCCAATAGTGCTGTTAACTGAGAAAACTCAGGCAAGTCACACAACCTCTTTGGTGCTGACATTCCTCTTCATCTTTAAAATAGAAGGGTCAGAAAGCATTTCCCATGTAACACTCCAGGAAAAAAAAAACTGTCAAAAAATGAATGGATAGCAAAAACCCCAAGCAAAGATGCTCTATCATTAATCACTATAGGAATGCAAATTAAAAGCAATGAGGTTCTTCCACGTACCCATTAGAACGGCAAAGTCATCACCGTCATCATTGTTTCTCCTCCTCCTCCTCCTCTCACATTATCAAGTGCTGCTGAGGATGGAAAACAAATGAAGTGAAAATCACAGCTAAAAATATAACATGGTACTTTGGAAAACTGGTTGGCTGTGTCCTATGAAGTTAAATACACACGTGCCAAATGACCCAGTAATTCTAATCCCAAGTATTGTGAACACGTAAAATGTTCTGGAAGCCCGCCCTCCCTGGTTACAGCAGGCAAAAGGATGAAACCATGAAGCAGCTGTGCCAAATCTACCGGCCGCAGGTAAACCAGCCTTTTTAACCCTCCTACTGATGACCAAGGAGGTGGATAAAGAAAATGTAAGGTGGGGGGCCAGCCGCTGCACCTCCCCCGGGGCATTCTTTACAAAGAAAGAAATTCAACCCCAGCCTTGCCTT
The DNA here is from genome assembly GCA_004024925.1 of Scalopus aquaticus. Taxonomy (NCBI): domain Eukaryota; kingdom Metazoa; phylum Chordata; class Mammalia; order Eulipotyphla; family Talpidae; genus Scalopus; species Scalopus aquaticus. The sequence goes on along the minus strand of PVIJ01021327.1, from coordinate 2,898 downwards.
CCGCTGCACACAGAAGACACCCACATAGCTTCAGGTCAGAACCACTTAGAACCACAAACCCTTGTTGGCAGTAATGACATCTCTCATGCCAGTGGCTCACTGCTCCTCTCTCCATAAACCAGACTCAAGCTCATGATAGAGCAGTTCTCACAGTCTAATCCCCCAGGCTGCTGCCTGCACTGACTTTGAGTATATATGAACCCTTTGTCTAAGTATCGTTGAGACCATTATTCTGGTTAACAGTATTTACCCAAGAAATGAAACCCAACGTATACCATCACTCATACACAGATGTCTGGGCTGGCTCTATTCACGACCACCCCAAACTAGAGGCGACCCAAAGGCACCTCAGCGGTAGACAGAGCACAGACTCTCGCACATCAGCGGGTGGTTTTTCATTGTATGGGAGCACAGAAAGATTCAAATTAAAACATTTTTGGAGAGATTTTAACCCAGCGAAGTGTTTCTTAGGTTCCTATGTGAAGAGAGCAGACAATCCCATAGATGAGAGTGATGAAGACAGACTGAGATGAACTATAAACCTACTGTAACAGTGAGTGAAGAATTGAAGTGGGTGTATCAATATGGGACAAAATACGATGTTCTGATATAAGGGAGAAAAATCTGCCATCCCTGGTCTTCTTGTGGAGTGGCAGGAAGTGCACCAGAGCACAGGTTCTCTCTGGTGCGGCGCAGGCTGGGGCTTGGGGGGCCAAGAGGCTGCAGGTCTCCAGGCCCTGGCGACTCTGCTCTCTGGGCTCTCTCGCGGCTCTTGTGGTCTCCGCTGTACCACGCGGTGCTGTCCTCTGCTCCACGCTCTGCTCTCTGCTGCGGCCGCTGCTGCTCTGGTATGACGCTGCCCTTATGTGCTCAGTCTCTGGCCCAGGTGCACCCCTCACGCACGCCCACCCCCCGCTCCAGTGCCGCCATCAGGCCCGCACACAAGTAGGACCTCAGGGGTCTCTCAATACTAATGGTGGTGGGATGGGAAATCGCGATCATTCTCTCATTCACCCCACATCTCAATAAATACGAGGCTTAGTTCATGGACGGGGTCTGAGGCTGGTGGAAGTTGCTTTTGGTGTTTATACGTCATAAATACAAAGGCCTCTCCCGGGAAGACCTGACCTCCTTAGCTCTTTTAAGGGGAGAAGGTAACTTTACCTGCCTACAATTTGTTGGCTGTGCCTTCCCCACTGAGCTCCCTAACGACCTTCCTTTCTCCCCCAAGCCTCCCTTATCTCAGCTAAGCTGTTTAAGATGATGTCTGAGGCCATGGGGGTGAGTTACTCGCTGTACTGGGTGTAGGGTAAACGCGAGTCATCAGGTTTTTCCGCCCTCCGCTCAAGGACAGCTCTCTGCAGGCCTGACGGCGACACCTGAAGCAGGGCGTGTCCTGCGTGAGTGGGCGTCCCTGAGCCAGAGACTGGGCTTATGAGCAGCAGAAGGAGAAGAAGAAGCGGCAGCAGAGAACAGAGCGTGGAGCAGAGGACTGTTCGGGGTGCAGCAGAGACCACGAGAGATGCCTAAGAGTCTGAGAGTGAAGATTCGCCAGGCTGCGGGGCCTGCCCGCCCCCAGCCCCTGGCCCCGTGGCCTGCCCTGCCCCGGCTGCCTCTGCAAGAGACCAGTAAAAGCCTAAAAAGCCACCGAGGACTCCAGGGCTCCTTCCCTTGACCTGTCTGCAGCTCCGTGGAGACCCTGCTCCCTGAGTCTTCCTGGCCCCACCTCGGTCTCTCCTGTGTCCACGCAGGCAGATGTTTCAGCTTTACACACATTTTGGCTTTTTGTCTCATCAATCTCTCTGATGCTTGTGTGATTGTGAGCCTAGAAGGGCCCAAAGCATATGGGGTGGTTCCTTTTTGCCCTGACATGATCAATAACAAGAGCAAGCTTCTGGGGAGCGTTTGTGGGTGAGCATTTCTGGGTCTCGGCGATGGCGGTAGTGCCTTAACTGTGTGCAGTAGTTTAAACTCAAAGAACTGTCCTCTGAGACGATGAGTTTCGCTGTGCGCCGATTCTATCTCAACAGACGTGATTTTAAAAAAACACGTTGAGTCAAGTGCACCTGGGAGACCCTGCACCCTATTAACTGAGTCCTGGGGCACATGTGCATGCTCAAGGCCCTGAGAAGTCCTGCAGCCTTTAAACCAAGAGGATTCACCCTCCAAATCCTTTTCCAGCTGATGCACTTTGACAACCGCCGAGCTAGGTCTCCTGGGACCCCTCAGAGCTCCTCTCCTCTCCAGGGCTTGGGGCCCACGTCCTCCCTGGGGAGACTCGGGAGTGACCGTGGCTGGGTTTTCAGTTTCTCTGTGGAGGGTCAGTTTCACTTTCAAGCACTGACCATCCCAGGAATCATGAAGGAGGCAGCCCCCACAAAGGGAGGGGCACTGAGCCCCAGGCCTGGGCAGAGGATGGACCCACCCTTAGTGCCTGATGCCAGCAGGGGACCCCGGCCCTCCTCCCTGGCCGACAGGTGCCCCACGGGTCAGCTCTAGGACCGACAAGGCAGAGTAGTCCTCTCCCGCCCTCGCAATCGGCGCAGGGCAGCGTCACATCCGTGGCGCCCCAGGCCGGCAGGGCAACGAGACGGCCCAGGGAACTCGCACACACGCAAGCTGGAAAGGAAGGCGCCGGCCCCAGCAGCCCCAGCGGCCCCAGCGGCCCCAGCGCGACACTTTGTCCCGGCTCCCAGCCAGCCCCGCCCTCCCGCGCAGGAGGCTGTCCAGGCCGCCCACTGCTGTCCAGGTGCTAAAAATAGTCCAACCTGCAGCCAGAATCAATACGGCGCATTCCCCACCCCGGCCTGGGCGCCGGCAGACAACGGAGGTCATTGTCATTCCCACCCAGGCCCACGCGGCCTTCCGGGTCGGCAGGGGGTGCCTCAGCCAGGGAGG